>BCLG01000558.1:73571-102655 GCA_001602295.1 Zoysia matrella
GCCTGGGCCGAGAGCCCTGGCCTGCCGCGCACTTGGGCCAGCCGCTAGAGGCCCTTGTGGCCTCCCGCGCGCAGGCCTCCGTAGGCCTTCCCCAAGTGGACCGAAATCTCTGGGCCTTTATTACTTACAAATTGATTTATTAGTCCAAAAATGTTTCAAATATTCTAAAATTTTTAGAAACTTCATCCTAACTACTAAAAATGTGAAATAAATTTTGTTAGGATCCTCTCAACTAGAAGTATATTCTGAACCTAACCATTTTTCATTTATGCATAAAATTAATTTACATAATTTAGATTATATAATAATTCATTAATGCATTATCATTATTCCTTGGCATGATAAAATCTTGAAAAATTTACTTTTGTATTTCTTTAATCCATTTTTCTGTTTTAGAAAAGTTTTATATTTATTTTCATCAAAAATAATTTTTGTAAGCATTTTATTGTATTTAAACAGTTTTTTAAATCATTATAAATCTATTTGATTTCAATAAATGTGAAAATTTCTCAAAAGTTAGTTTATGACCTTTCTGATTTTATGAAAAACTCAAATTATAGTTTATATTTTTGAAAACCATTTTAAAGAAGTTTTATGACTAAAAATTGTGTTCTTTTAAAAATAAAAAGCTATCATAGAATATGATGTCATTTGAAGATTAAAAACTACTATAACTCAATTCCTTTCATATCATAACATATAGGACACGACCCATCCTAGGAGAGCGTGGAAGTGTTCCTTTAGCAAAGGAAGCTACCTGTGAGCAAAACCAAGGCAAACCCCGATGCATTAACCCCTTTTTAAAGTTTTTATTTAATCACTGTGTATACTATGTTTAATGCATTGCACATTAAGTTGTAGTAATTGTTTGAAATCTTGAACTGCATGATAGTACCTTTTACCCCTGTTGAGTGTATATTGGTACTAGTAACCCGGTGTAGAGCTAGGCTAAGTTTTATTTCACTGTAGAAGTCGAGTGAATGTAAAGTCACTCACGAGACTTATGGTTAAAAATTTTCCATCACTTAATAAATTTGAGACCGGACAGGGATGTTGTATAGGTGGGCCTGGGAAGGCTGGGCCTTCACGGTGGTAGCGCTGTCTGTGTCTGTTAAGGACTGATTCAAGTGTGGCCCTGTTGAGCAAGTTTGAACGTACCGAATGCATACTGGAGAAATGGGACGCAGGAAACTGATGTAACTCAATATCTGTAGTGGTTGGACGTACCCCTGCTCCTCTTTAGGCGGAGGCGAAGGGGAGACTTGGATCTAACCATGGACACGTACTGCGTGGTGGTCGCATGGAGGACCATGTTCTCAGGAGAAGTAGGCCTCGGACAGGCCATATGGTATTGTTGTGAAAAGTGGCCATGTGCGACTTCCGAGAAGCGCGTACGTGTCGTGTACTTCAGGTTTTCCCAGCTGGTGTAAATCAATTATAATCGTTGCCCCTCACAGTGACGAGTATCGCTTGTTCACAGTGTCATGTCGTAGTAATAATGTATTCCCTCTGTTCTCAAATAGTTGCCATTTCCACCAATACACTTTTGCTCACATCTCTTTCACTTTCCACTGCACATTCTCTCCCCCAAATACACCCTTTCCTATTTCCAATGACAGTCATTTAGGAACAGAGGAAGTACATAAACTTAATCAATAATATGAATTGTTTGCTTAGTTCATAGTCAATTGCTTGGTAACCATGCTTGATATAGTTTAGAGCAAACTAAATTTACCTTCCGTGAACCTAATCTACCGCTAAAACTTTATTATAAGGATTCATTATATTAGCTCTGGTTTTGCAAATGGCCATCCCATGTGAGTTAGCCTCATCATATTCTTGAAGTCGGCTGTAGTTGGCCCGTTGACGGGTAAGACTTGCTGAGCATTTGAATGCTCAGGGCTTCGCTCTTTGTGGTTTTGTGTGCAGGTGGTTTCTCTCTCTCTCCTCTAGACCAACTGGCAGCAGCAACCTCGAGGGTGGCTATGTCTGTTGGGAGCTCTGCTCGCCGCGCTGCTGTTTATGTGCTGCTAGATGATGCATCGTATGGGCTCGTTGGCATCTTATGCATAGACTCTAGGAGACTCTAATTCAGGTTATTGCTTCCGCGCTTTTAAAAATCTTGGTTTTATAAACTTAAGCAAGAGTTGTAGTATATTTTATCGTGTTTGAGTTGTACTGTTAGTTCTCGCTTCGCCGAGTGACACCCTATAAGATCTTGTGGTCAATGAATCGTCTCTCTGTGGGGCAGTCTATCACAGTTGTTCTATTCATCTTCCCTCATTAGTACTACATTTAATCGGACACTTCTTTTATCTCCCCTCAAATAATCTATAATATCTATATAAAAATCACCCATCTACAATTGCTCCTCATCCATCTACAATATCTCCTAATCTCAAACCACAGTTAGCCATGTTATTTTTTTATTTAAACCGTTCGATGGCAGCCTCTCAATCTCATCTACAATTGCTCCTCATCCATCCGTTCGTCTTCCCCGACATCCACATCCCTCTCCTCTTCGCCCTCTCTGGTATTAATCCCCTTCCTCTGTGTCTTCCGTCACCTTTGATTCCCCACCTTCCTCTTCGCCTTCCACTACCCGCGGTCACGAGCCTATGGCAACCACAACTTGCGTATAGCGGCAGACGCGGCCTCTGCTAGGTGTGCGGTGAGACGGAAAACCTGAGGCTGTTGTTCAGTGTTCGCTTGCCTTGTGTTCGATCCTTACCTCCTTACAACAAATTTTGGCGAAAGAAACAAGCGCCGCCTTCTCTCAAATCAATCACATCTCTCCACACTCCAGTATCCCAAGGTGACTCACTGTTTTCTTTATTAGATATGGGTCAGCACTAAAAATCTAATAGACTTCGAGTCACTCTTTTTTTTTGTAATATCTGGTGATTTTTTCTTCGATACAGCAATGAGAAGCACTGGTGAGAATGGCGACGATTTGTGTGGCATTGACTCCTGGTAGGCTGTTAATGTTCATCTGCAGCTGCAGTACCTTTCTTTTTTTTGTTGTTGTTGAGATAGTGAATATTTCATTGATATAGTTGTGGTTTTTTGAAGCTGAGTTGTCCTTTCAAACACAACTATCATTCTGACAAATTTGGCCGCTGCTACCATCATTTCTTCTCATGATTCTGTATTTGTTCAATGAAACTCTAACTTTTTTCGTAATATTACATGTAATCTTTTTGCAGGGCAGACAAATTTTGAAGAGGTTGAAAAATAATTCTATCCGCTCTCTCTACTACTTCTGCGTGCTATATAGATAAATTTTGATCCTCACAAAAGCATCAAGAATTTTGTCAAAGAATATCTTAGAGTATTATTATTCAATCATTCACAAATTTCCCGTGCAACGCGCTGGGAAATGATCTAGCAAACATAATTTATGCCGTAATCGATCATTTGGGGGGGATGCATGCACCACATTGAGTATTGACTCGATCTACTAGTGGTATAGCGGTGATCTCAGTTGGTCAGCCAAATGGTTCTGAAGTTGGAAGTAACCCATGTTTAACTCAGTTAAATACTGTAGCATTTTCTTTCCATTAACTGAGCAAGGAATATAAATGTTGATCAGCTCAAACAATGGATTTTAGACAAGGTATGGGCCCCATTTTATTTCCTGGGTTCTCTTCCTTTTTAAATTAATTTACTTCTATTTTGTGCAGACACTTATTAATAAATTTCTGAACGTAGGGGCCTTGCCCCTCCAGTTTATTCAAATTATATAATATGAGTACAATGCTCTTTCAGACACATCGGGAACGTATATGTATCCTTGTCAGGCTGCTGAGGGAGGGTGCTTAATTTATTTCTCCGTTGCCGCTGCCGCCTCGGCGCCACGGCGGCACTGCCTCAGTTTGAGTGCGTGCAGGACAGCCTGCAGAATTGAACATAATTAATACTAGTATTGTAGTTAATTAAAAATTTGTCACGATCAGGTCATATGTTGTATCAGCAAAGAAATTAGCATTATCAGGAACGAGCTCGTACTGTGTATATGTCGTGGTGCATGGCTTTGTTGATGGCCTCCAGAGAAGCCTCCTGGAGAGCCTTGGAGACCTGGCAGTCGCACTCGCCGTCCTTGTTGCCGGCCGCCGCCTCCGCCGCAGCCATAACCTTTGCCTCCGCCTCGGCCTTGTCATACAACCCAGACAAATCCTCCTTCACCTTGCACCAATACTTGACCCGCTCCTCAATCCAATCCATCTCCTTGCAGCTGTTGTTGGACGCGCTCGCGCTGCCCGGCCTCGCCACGGCCACGGCGGACTCGTCGAACGCGACCTGCTTCTGGTCCCAGCTCTGCGTGTAGCTGCCACCAACCGCTAGCAGCTCCATGGATCCATCTACGCCGTTTCCCTGGCCTTCCGGCACGTCCAGGTAGACGGTGTACTCCATCTCCTTGCCCGAGGAGATAGCACCGACAATGATCTCGCCGGAGGTGCCAATATGCGAAATTTTACTGTCACCGGCGTCGTCGATCGTGGATGATTCTATCTTCGATATGGACACCCCGGGGTGTAACGACTTGAGGTTTATGTGCATGTCCACGGCGACAATGGAACTGAGCTTGTCGGAAAGTTGATCCAGCTTCTCTGCGATCTTCTCAAGGTCCTGTGTGATGGCCGTGTATGTTCCCGATGTCATGTTGGCCATGGCTTGAAGCTTTGTGGGGTTGTGACCTGCAGAGAAGCCGAAGGCGTGGATCGGGTATGCTGTTGGGATGTTTTGCGTTTGGAAATTTGGGTCGTCTCCATCGGAGAGGAAGATGATGAAAGCCAAACGGTCCTTTTCTGCTGCCCCGCGGTTATTTAGGATCTGCATGCAGTAAATAGCCGTGTATGTCCATGTCACTATATCAGTCCGTGTCTGGGATAAACTGCTAGAAAACGAGCCTTGCAGAAGTTCCAAGAAAAAATTGCCATTACCTCTGCGGCTCTTTTCAGGCCAATGGAAAAGATCGTGTTGCCAAAGGGCTTCAGCTTATTCACCGTCTCTAACTGACTTTGCTGGCCTCCTTCGGTCATTGCCACAAGTTCCGTGCTTTCTTTAATTTCATGATCGAATGCCACGACTGCAAGACGGTTTTTGTCGCCAGCGAGATTCTTGATCACTTTCGCCATGGCCGCCTTCACCAGGACCAATCTGTTGTTTGGTACACGGCCATGGGGGTCGTCCCAGCCCATGCTCCAGCTAACGTCGATCACCGCCACGACATCGACCGGGGCATGCTGGTGCACCGTCATCTCCGGTGCCTTGACACCAACCGTCACCGGAAAGTCGGTGTAACTCTTCTCCCTGTGAATCGACTTCACCTTTGTGAAGGTGCTTAGCTGCATGACGGATGACACGGCCGCGTGCATATTTGTGGACTGGCTTTCGAATTAACGAGAGAGTTTCAAGTACCTTGACACTGCTTTATGCTGAATGGAACGATCAGGCTATATATAAGCATGCAATATGGTGTGTATCGAATCTTCCTCCATGGATGTCCAGTGTGCTGGCCTGTGTACGCACGCAAAATTGAGCAACAAACACACGTGCCTCAGGTTATGTTGGATGGATGTGAATTTGTGCGTTCAAATACGTGAATCACGTACACACGGTGAAACCCTGTTCCTCCTGTCCACATCTGATGAATGGAATTTTTTTTCGAGAAAGCATTACCCTGCTTTATTTAATTAGGATTAGTCGGGTACATGCATGCCATTAAAATTTTACAAAATTTGAGATATACCATGGCAGAGCTGGGGATACTGATGTCTAAGCGAGAAAAAGGCGTATATATGCTTTTTGTGGAGCATGAACATCTAGGTACTCAAAGAGCATCTTAAATTACTGGATGTCATATTTTCGTATGGAGTGTCTCGAGTCTTCCTCCATGGATGTGCCACGGTCTATCTGCATGGTGCATGCATGCTGTGCCTCACGTTGAGTTGGATGGACGTGAATTTGCGTGTCCACATCGCATGGATGGACCATTCTACATACTTCTTATTTTTGGACAAAGCATTACGCCTGCTTCGTTGAAAGCAAACTTGTTTGTTTTTACATCAATGACACTCTAGCTGAACTGGGGATACGGATGTGGATGGAGAAAACGGCGTATTTTTTTTGTCTGGAGCATGTAGGAGTACATGTTATATATGTACGTACTCGAAGAGAATATTGAATCACTGGATATCATATTTGGCAGATTCTACTATAGACACAAATAAACGTGAACTATCTATTTGTACGGATCTTGATAATTAAATAGTTCTTTTACCTCTTAAGAGGTAAAAAATCTGTCATAATTATTAATTATTATAATGTATAATTTGGAAATAAATCAATGAGTTATGGAAAGTGATGCAATGAATTATTGAAAGTGGTGGATGCAGCAGTTTTAGAAACCAAAATTTGTGTTTTCTTCCTTATTTTCTCTTCCAAAATTCAATGGTTAAGATTGATTTGGTGGCTCACCTCGTAGGAGGTAAAAGAACATGAGTTGGTCTACCTTAGCAGGTCCCTCATATTTCTTACGTTAACAAATACAATCTATTTCTAGATTATAATAAATGGATGTTATGAGCACGTTGTTTATTATTTTTACTGTTGTAAAATCTTGTTCAAAAAAATGGGCGAGTATATGTAGCACACTTGAAACATTATGTGATGCTGCGGTGGAAACTATATAGGATTTAGATGATAATTCTCGAACAAAAGGGCATGTTGCGGATACTTTTCTTGATGTTTCAAATACTTTTAATAATTATGGTGTTGTCGGTGTAGTTTGTTTATATGTGTTGCAGAACGTTTAAGGGATTATACAAAAAATATTAAATTTTCGTACTCCTGTTTTTAAATTATTGTTGCAGACTAGAATAAATTTTTATTAACCAAAGACAACAATTTAAAAATGGTGGGAGAATATTCCTATGAAGGTCGATGGATGTTGTGATACATGCCTCCTAGTCTCATTCATGGCCGTGTGCACGTGTGTTTGAGAGAGAGAGAGAGAGAGAGAGAGAGACCTATATGTGGGTGGGTTGCATGCGCAGAGTTAACTTTCGGTGGATTTCTATAAATAGGATGACAGGCCCTCAGTACATCCAAGAAACAACCCTTTGCAGATTTTATTATCAAACCGGTTAATTACGGTTCGATCAAGATTGCTGGCGATGACAGCCAACAAGAAGGTGCTCAAGGCTGGCCTGGTTCTGGCAGCAGTTATCTGCCAATCCATCGGGCAGCTCACCATGGCCACACCTGAATCCACCTTCAAGAACATCAGTCATGTGAGTTACACGAGCGAGATAGGGGATCCCTTTGACTACATCTGCTCGAGAAATTGCAGCTGTGACGGAGAGACAAGCAAGTGCATTCAGGTCTGCATTGGCGACTGCATGCAAAAGAGAGGCTGCAGCTGCAAAGGGCCAATTGAAGAAGATAGGATGAACGATGAGCTTCGCAAGTGATAGACTCTTGCCAGGACCGACGAAAAGACTGGCCTGTAATTTTTGGAACACATGAAATTAGTCTAATGAATGAATTTCCTGGGAATAGAGTTATTTTTGCGACCCACTCTTTCTTATTGGTTCTTCACTATGTGGCTCCGCCAACCTAAGATATCCCTTTACCGTGCTCTGTTAACACTTACCATCTTATCATTGATTATTGTATCTTATTTATGATGTCGTGTTATTCTAACATACAAACTTTAATTGCCGTTGGAAATAAAAATATGTGATAAAAGGAATCAGATAAGCTATTGAAAAATTATCAGATAACAATTAGCAGATATATAGTGTTCCTATGGACATAGCTTCTGCTCCCATTATCTGAACCTTGTTAGTTTTACAGAGAATCTAATTTCTTGGTCTCTTTTAACATCCAACATCAGATTTCTAGTGCAATTAATTTATACTTGCAAGCTGCAACTCATGGATAGATGAATCTTCGTTATGAATCTTTTAGCATTTTATCAGATGCTCTAATCAACCAAAATGATGTGTGTGATTTTTGCTTTAGATCCTTTGTGGCTATCCATCTCCATGCCCTGGCAGTTTTTTTTGTATTGAGTCCTCCTCTATCGTTACCTTGAGGCATTTAAATTTGTGATCGAATTTTATTGTAAATCTACTGCTCTGCTACAGGTGTTTGCCTTTGGGGTCTTATGACAAGCTCCTTCTGCTTAATGCCTCTGTGAATAAATTGATAATTAATAAGCTCCCTCAAGGTGTCTGTGATATTGTTTTTGCAATTAATCAATCATTTGATGATGAATTTCTTGAGGTTGTTGCCACCTCCGTATTTATGACGTGTGACAGTTAATTGATCCATATAAGGTGGCATCATGGTCATTGATTACTCTGCTAAAATTACTCTGTTCTTTTTATGTATCATCAGTTAGCTCAAATTTTAAATAACTAGTGACAAGAATAAAAAATAACAGAGGTAGTTAGCATGGCATTGTTGATTGAAAACATTAACAAACAAGAATCCACCAGAAAAGACATATTTGCTTCATCCCTATCTATTCTACAGGGACCAGTACATGTGCCTCCAAATTTATTTACATGGACAAGCAGGTCACAACATGGGGAAAAAATCTAGATGCACCTCCCTCCATCTCACTCGATCGCACTCTCATTTTATCTATACAAACCAAAATTAGAAAATACATGTATACAGGATATGGTTGCGGGGTGTCCAAGAGGTGTGATTCCTTCAATAATTTTGCATCCAAGATGGATGCAAAAAGTCTAGCACATGCAAATGAGGTCTAGCAAAATACGATATGTGCGTCGTGGTACACACCTTGTATAACTCAAAACAGCATGCATGAGGTTTACTATTTAGTGCAAGTATTGTAGCTGCCTCATTCTCCTCTTCCATGATTATCGTTGGTAACCATATTGCCTTTTCGGCTCGTGCTATATTTTATAAGATTCTTAGAGATTTGGAAGATACTTTTATGATCGTAGTACAAGTGGATGTGCTAATTGGACAAGTGGTGTGTACCAGATATAGGATTGTAGGTTAATCTATCCTAGAACCTACCAAAATTTAAAGTCCAATATATGTATCTAGACATGATAAACTAGAAAGCTCCATTAATTCTAATCCATCCTAAGATATAAGCATAGTTTGCTCAAAGTTAAATTCTTTTAAATTTGACTAATGATATCTATAAAATTAAACAATTTATAGTATAAAGAGATATATATTATGAAAAATTGTTTTATGATGAATCTAGTAGCATAATTTATATACGGTAAGATGTCATGAATTCTATATGGTTAATGGTCAAAGTTAAATAAATTTGACTTTCAGAAACCTAGAAATGATTATATATTGGGACAGAGTGAATACAAATTAATTTGAAAGTTAAAAAGTCCTCCAAAGATCAAGATCTTTCCAGGGTATATGTAAAAATGGGTTATTTTGATAAAGACGGATCTTGTAACAAATAATTGTAATAGCATCCACAAGTGATGTTTTTGTAACCTCAATGAAAAAGTTAAGTATCTTCTCTTTGATTGCCATCATGGAAATGCAATTTGGAGGACTCTCAATGGCTCTACTGAGTTAATCCCACCTGGACATGTCTCCATATCTTATAGGCAATTTTTACTTGATTTTAATATAAACTATAAAAAATAGTCGTGTTTGGGCGGCGCGACTATGCTGGGAAATTCAGCAATGTCAAAAATGTTTGAATCTGTGTGGCATTTGGCATCGTCATATAAATGCATAGATAATATGTATGGATGACATAAAAGGGAATATTGTTACAAGTAGACGACAACAAGGCCACAAAAAATGTGTGCTGAGTGGTATAGGTATTCACAAAACAAGACAAGAAGGCGTGTATCACACCATTGATGGACATCATATGTGGTCCGAGAGAGTTTCTTATCTTCACTATATTTCCATATATTCTTATGAATGTTGATCAATGGTGTGATACACGCCTTCTTGTCTTGTTTCGTGGATACATGTACTCTTAAGTACCCACTCACACCCCTCTTTCATTGATGGTAAAATATATGTGTCAAAGTTCATTGTAATAACTAAATTAGTACCATTAATAATTATCATACTCTAAACACTGAAATAGCTAGTATACAGAAGCGATGGATAGTGTGTTCCACTAAGCTTCTTTGTCTTGTTATTTCTAGGTCAATTCAATTAACCGAGGTTAGGTCAATCAATTAAAAAGTTGTGGTCGCCCATTTGGTCTTGTGCATATATATGTGATGTTTCATTTTACTTAATCTATACATAAATTGATTTGTCTTGTAACACACAATTTAAGAGTTCCATTAATCAATCAATTCCCCAAATGAAACCTGAACATAATGAAAACAATTATAGGAACTCATGGGAAGCTAAGCATGGTGTAGGATTCTGGTGCATTGGTATTAAAACGGCAAAAATCGTGGCCCCGCCTAGCTAGCTAAGAGAAGATCAGTATGATAATAAAATAAAATATGCACATCACAAACACTATACAAGATGTTAATGCTTATTGTGGGGAAGAGTTAGTGAGGATTGAAGTTTAAGTAAAGCATATGAGATGTTGTCATGCCAGCATATTGGGGCAACGATGCATATCTTAGATTCATGATTTCTTGTGTGTGCTCTTTCACATCTCACCATAGAAACCAATCTTTGCAATAGAAATAAACCATCACCATCAATTGAGTGGGGCTCAGAACAATAGGAGTGGCTATAAATAGCGTGGCTTGTTCTCAATCTTGAAGTCGCAGACAAAGACTTCCCTAGATTGCTAGCGCAGGCGCTTTGCCAAAAAAAATAGCAGCTCTCCAAGTTACGAGTGATATGGCACCACGCAACACGGCAGTCGTGGCATGCATGCTGCTGCTGGTATTTGTTAGTCTGTCCATTGGGCAACTGGCCATGGCAAAACAGTACAACTCCGTGAACGAAACAAGCAAGGTTGGCAATCCCGAAGACTACATCTGCTCAAGGAACTGTGCCTGTGCCGGGAAGTGCCTCCATGCGGGTGCAAATGCTATGAATTGCTTCATTAACTGTGTGCTGAAGAATGACTGTGCTTGCAGCAGTACTGGTTCTGCTTAAGAATCTGAGGAAATGAGATTGTGGCTACATTGGATGCACCATCGATAAGCAAATATGCTGCTGTATTAGATGTGTCTTGCTTGCAGGAAGCCCTCTGCAAGCCTATCACTCTTGCCGCTTTTGTTAAATGTCATGTCTGTGTCAGTAACTATATGTGTCGTGTGTACCTGGATACACACTAAATAAGGATGTTCATCGTCCTAGCAATGTAATAAATATAAATATGTGTGTCTAATACATTGAACTGTAATGTCTTATGTAACATCCCGGAATTTCGAATTAATAAAGCGGTGAATTTTCCAATTTCTGCTCCGATCAAATATCATTTGTTTCGAATTTCGTTTCGTCTAAATTCAAAATTCTTTTATGTAAATTGTTGCAGTGCCGAAACAATTTAGTCCGCGTAATTTACGTTGAGGCTAAAATTATTTTCCGAAATCTCCTAATTAATTTTCAGATCCTAAAAATATTTTCTCTAAATTGTTTCTTTTTCTAGCCTTTGTTTATCTCACAATTTTTAATTAATTTTCTAAATTAATTCCTAGCCCTCTCCACTAATCCTTCCTATAAAAACCCTTCCGTCTCTTATGCTCTCCCTCACCTTCCCTTTTCCCTTTCAATCTCCAGCAATCTCGTAACCGTCTCCTCTCCTGCGCCACCCCTCCCCTCGATCTGCTCATCCGCCTCGATCTCCGCGTGCCTCCGCTAGTCCGAAGTCGGTCTCCTCTCCAATCTGCTGGTCGCCAGCCGCGTCGCCCTGCTCCACCTCGTCTCTCGCGCCCGTCGACTTTTCTCCGCGCGCGCCTGCTCCAACGCCGTCTTCGCTCACCTCGTCCTCGCGCGCCGAGTCTCCTGCACCAGGCCCCGTGGACCAAGTCGCCATCATCGTCAACCTCGATCTCCGCGCTTCACCCGAGCCCCCGCCGCTGGAGTCCGCTGGTCCCCGCCGTCCACGTCGCGCCGATTCCGTCGATCCCCGCGCCGAGTCTCCGAGTCGCCCGCGTCGTTGTCTCCGCTTCACCGCTCTGCTCCGCGTCTCCGTGTCACTGCGTCGTCCTCCAGTCCAAGCAGTGCAGCGCCGCGCCGACCCTATCCCTGTTTTCCGCGCTGGTAGGTACTACTCCAGTACCCATCTTAATCTTATTCGCGCACCTCTGCGGACTCCGACGCCGGTTCCGGTTTCTCTCTCCCCAATTTTCAGTTCACCAGCGCGTGTATCTGGTTTCTCCGTCTCCGACTTCTCCAGTGCTAGTTCCGAGTTCCGATCTCCGGATTTCGTCTCCAATTTTCCAGATCCCCAGTGAGAATAATTCCTCTCTCTTAAATTTTTTTTTCCTCTCCGATTAATTGTTAGATTAATTAATAATTTAATTGCGATTAATTGTTGTGCGATTAATCTAATTCCTTGTGGTCTAGATCGTCTACGATTTTTTGGAAACTCCGTTTGATCTTAGTTGTTTTCCAAAATTGTTCCGTTAATTTGTCTCGTCGTGAATGTCGTGTAGGATTTTTCGAGAAACGTTTTGCTCACGTTTAGCCTAGTAGTTTCAATTTAGATTTAATTTTCGTTTTTAATTGTCGCGTACCTAGTGTCTGACTCATGTTCGTGTTGTGATTAGCTGTTGATCCCGAGGAGGAGTTCCGTGAGCCCGCTCAGTTCAACGACCCGGATTTCGACTTCGATCCCGAGTTGCCAGGCAAGCCGCGTTCCTTGATCACTTTGTACTCAGTATTTTAAATTGCATGTTTTATTTGCAACCCTAATTTACATGCCAACTATTTTAAAATATGCTAGCAACATTCTTAAGCCGTGCCTATTTACTGTTTCACAAATATCAACCTTATTGCTTCAGAATATTTATTTTATTTTTATGCTTAGCCATGCTTAGTTGTATTTATTTTTATCTTACACCTATCACTATAAAAATAGAATTTGTGTTAAATGATTTTGAACTGTGCTTCAAATGTGTGAGTTTTGCAAATAACTATACATAACTATTTAGCGGGGGCAGGATAGAGTATGAGGAGCTGGGGGACTTTTGGGAAGTATCTGTGGGCGTACCTGTTGCAGGTACAATGAGAAGATCCGGGCTGGGATCTTTCCGTGAGACTTGTTGTTGGCATTGAGGTTGGAGATAGTGACTGCCCCGGCAATTAAGGACCGAGTCCTTCAAGCCTTGTACGGTCAGTTGACAACCATGCACACCACGTTACCCTGTATGGACAGTTGGCTTGACTTTGAAGCTTGCCGAGATTGGTTGTTTACCTGTGGGTTGGCGGTGTTGTGTTAGTGTGGTGTAGAGCTCTGACTTCCCACATGAGATCGAGATACCCCACCTGATCAGTGGCAGGCTCTTCACAGCTCTAGGACCCGATTGCGTAGTCTTTTGAGATCTCTATCCTGAAGGACGGATAGCGCCAGTTAAAGCTTGTAGACGGGTCTTGTGTGTTCGTCGGGACTACAACGGTAGTTCACGATGACACTTCTCGTGGGTCCAGGTGCATAACCTCTGCAGAGTTTTAGTCGATGCGCATTGCCATGTCCTTTTGGAAGGATACCCCTGAGTTGTGCTCCTCGTTGAGTAGTTTTGTTTTTCTTTCTCCTCTCCTAATTTAAAATGTTTTGGACTCCGGCCTTTGAGCTGTGGCCGAGTGTGGAGATTACACCGGCATTTAAAATGAACCCCCGTCCGGGATAACGGAGATCCTACGGGGCAAGATAATAAAATTTAACAGTTTTAAAATAAAGCTTTCTTGCATCCTTTAAGTAAAATAAAATATTTTAAACTTGCATTTAGCACTTGAACCATGCCTTTACCCTTGAAACCATTTGCATGCATACATTGTTGTTAGGTAGTACGCGGTTTGCTGAGTATTCGTACTCATGACTTTCTAATTTGTTGTTTTCAGAGGATACTCTCCGCTTCGACTTCGACTACGTCTCCGACGAACCGTGAAGTCCGCTCCTGAGCTCAAGCTAGCCAGTGTGGAGGAGGTTCGCTACCGCTGCCATGTTGATGCTTCCGTTGCTGCTCTTGTTGAATTCTCGATAGTGATCTATCTGCTCTAAGATGTTTCCGGCCTGTGTGCCGATGGACCCCTTTGGAGGATTTTATTCTAATAATTTGCTTTGACTTGTTATTTTCTATTCTCGTTCTTGTTTAATATTTCTGTTATGGTTTCTTGATTGATCGCTTGTGATGTCGTGCTTGCCAAGCTTCTGGGATTGGCAAGGTCACGGAAGATCGGGACTCATCGAAAGGTAAGGAAAATCTCGATCGTTACAGGTGGTATCAGAGCCATACTTGACCGTAGGAGCGAAACCGTAGAACTGGACATAACTAAGGAATATTTCTAGATTTTCGAATCTGCTATCAAACCTTCATCGTGAAAGTTGTTTTCTTAAATCTCATCGTTGCTTGATGGAAGTCTTGTTTTCTTAGAATAGTGCTTGTTTAGTTATCGTCGTTCTGATCTGCTGGGTTTCTATCTTCTATCAAACCTTCTGCTAATGCTTTCTTTCTAATCAGAATTGTTTTCCTACAACAGATGCCTTTGAGCAGGTCTGGATGCCTTCACGCTCGTTTTGAGGAGGCCGCTCTGAGGACCTTGAGGTACCGCCACCCGCTGGGCATGGTCGTGGTGCTGTCCCCAGAGGTCGTGGCGCTGGAGGCCGTGTACCAGTGTCGCCTGCGGCCGACGCGCCTAGCGTTGGTCGAGGGCGTTACCACCTCGACATCGAGTTGTCGATCGAGCCTTATTAACCATAGAACTCACTTCATTAAATATTTTAATAACCAAAAACTGCCATAAATTAGAATGGTTAGGGACACTCATGCGAGGCCATGCCTCACCACACTATATACTCATCATTTATCAAAACGGGTTAAACTGAGTTTGGTGGCGTGAGTTAAATAAAAAGGGTTAGGTGATAGTGCAAACTGGTGCTAGGTGATGGGAAGGGATATTGTTTCTGGTCGTGGGGCGGGCTCCTGGTGCTATGTGTTGTGTTGGGTGTTAGGCTTCAGACTGCTCCACCTGTCGTGGACGAGCGTCGCCCCTGCCATATAAGGACCGGTTCATCGGATCTCAGCGCAGTGACTTCATGCAACCACAGAACCTGTCTGGGCGGGACTCACTCCACCCCTTTGGTTATCCACAATGACCCCTAAAGGCGGTCGAGAGACACAAGTCGCAGGAGCAGACGTGAGATACTCACGTTTCGGTCTTCGATTACAGCAATAGCCCGCGCCATGGGATCGTATTGCCCACAGGTATAGCCCCCTGGTTTCTAATTACTCGTTCGTGTGTGGGGTCCAGGGAGTAGACGTGGATGTTCTAAACTCACGATCTGGCTACGGAAATTCGCTATCGCGTCATCGGTAGCCTGGAAAACCTCGAGAGATAACCTTGTTTGTATCTTGAGGTGGACTTTGTGGATACCTTAGTGTGCGTTGGAGTGAACGTTATGCGACTCTGTTGATTAAGAAGAGCATAGCCTGTGAGTATAGTGTACAACCTCTACAGAGTGTATAATCCATTCGGAATGGCCGTTGTCACGGTATTGACACACTACACTTTGATTAGTCTTAATCATCTCTTTGATGGCGTGAGCGGGTGTAGGTGCCCGTGTTTTGGAATGTGTCTAGTTGGGATAGTGGAGGCCCATCCAGTTAAAAAAAATAGGAACTGGCGAGAAAGGTGACCACTCGCCTAGGTCCAACCTCTAAAATACCGAGAAAATAGAGTCACTCATCTTCCTGTTTTGAAAACCCCTCTGTAGCGTTGCCTGCATAACTATGCTGCTTTTGCTAAAAGAACACCACAGCCTCCCTTTCTGGCCTATTATGCATGAATACAGCTAAGTACAGAGTTAGAACTTACTGAGTACGTTTGTACTCACCCTTGCTGTCATCATTCAGATAAAGAAGAAGATGGTGCTGGACTCGATGGCGACGAGTAGGGCTCGTTCTGCGCGCAAGTTTGCCTGTGGTTTTTGCTTCTTGTCTTTCCTCTTTATGTAATGACTGTCCGAGGTTGTCTAGCACACCTCGATGACTTGCAATTTAAGGCTTGCTTGTAAGACTCTATCTAAGACAATATATGTAATATTCATGGTATGTGCTATGTATCCACGATGTACATACGTACCAACTACTAATTTAGGGACTGGTACGGTGCTCACGGGTTATCCCAGAAATGGGGTACGACAAGGTCTCATTCAGACCCCTGGTCCCACACCTGTCATGAACACATATAGAAAATTTTGTATATTGGACTTGGAAATCATTTTAATTTAGTGCCATTGATAAATCCGTTTTGCTGATCATTGTCATAGGTGGTCTGCACACTAGAAGTCTACAATAACTAGTCCGGAAAGAGTTATCCAATGTAGATAGATAATGTGTTCCACCCGGCTTTGTCATGGTTTCTGTGAACAAACATCTAGATTTGTAAACGAGGCTTTATTGTGATTTCTGTCAAGAAAAAAGTCTAGATTCATAACTGATGAGCTCATTTCTAGGTAAATTCAGTTCCTGGAGCCGTTTTCTCTCAATTCGTCCTGTTGCAATAGTAATTCATTTTCCCTTGCATTTGTGGCTAAAAATTACTTGTGAAACTTATATCAATTTATATTGTGACACAGAATTTTAGAGTACCAATCATCCATTCCTTGAGGGCCTGAGCAAATACATGAAGATATATAAACTATTATAGGAAGCAACATGAAGTAAAATTTGGATGTGGCCTAGCTAACACAATTCTGATAATAAAGTAATCATCACTGGAACAGTTATACATCAGATTACTGTTATTTGGTGGAGCTGTTGAACAAAAAGTATCCAATTAGCAGCCATTTTGGACATACTTTCCCCTGCATGCACTAACTAGCATGCGAAAAAAGAGGCCATTAGGTATCGAATGTGTACCACAAAGATTTGAGGGCCACAAACCAACGAGTCAGGGGTTGCAAATTTTGTTGGCTAGTACGTACTCTCTCCGTCTCTTTTTATAACTCGTTTTAAGTTCGAGCACATGAATTAAGAAAAATGAAAAATATGGTATGTTTTAAAAACAAAGAGAAGAGAGATAGAGAGGAGATACATTGAGAAGAAAAAACGTTATCTCAGGGAGCATGAGGCTTGTTTGAAAAGGAACGCCTATATCTGTTGGCCATACACTGTTTGCATCCGTGACCAAAAGGAGAGAGAGAAGCATGGCAATATTGACAAAGCATAACGTTCCAAGTAATTAACAAAGCGATAATGATGGGTATTTGGGGGTTCAGATTTTGTACAAGAGTGATAATTCTATTCCAAATTGTTGGACAAAATGAAAACGAGGAAAATCTAACCATCTTTATGCCTCCATATATTTTGCATCCAGAGAGAAAACAGCAACAGTGTAGTGCAGCCTACTCGCTCCAATGTCCTATAATTGTTTCCTCCATTACAAAACTTATAGAGTGATCATTCCTTGTCCTGCGTGGGACACCTAAAACAATAGCAACCCACTCTTAGATCATTGAAGCATAAAATAAAAAATTGTCTGATCTTCATCGACCGAAGCAATCAATTGTTATTTTGTTCGACTGGAAATTAGCATGTCCCTTATTTAATTTTTGCATATTGTACAGACCTCTTGGTATAGACGATATGAATGCTTATTTGCACCCTTTTCCTTGGAACTACTGCTTATTTGTACTTGATCACGCTTCGCTAATATCAATATCAATCTGTGTGCATTCGATACAAGTAGCTCATACGGACATATCGAAATTAAGGGCTCTTGCACGGCCCTTCATTTCCACCATTCTTTCATGTGTCCAGCCAGACTCAAGCCTTGAAAGGCAGCGTCGGCGGTGGCAGTAGTGCATCCGGTATCGCCGCCGCGGCACCATTGCCGGAACGCCTCAACTTGATTGCCTGCTGGACGACCTTCGATCGTCGAACATGCAAATGGTCATGGTTTTAGTTAATTAACAACACAAAGAAAGAAGGCAACATAAATTCATAGAGATCAAGCGAAGTAGGATATACATACTGTGTAAATGTCCTGTTGCATGGCTACGTTGAGGGCCCCCAGCGACACCTCCCGGAAGGCCGCCCTGAAATAGCACGGGCAGGTGCTGTTGATGCTCTCCCATTCCGCGGCAGCCTTGGCCACCAAATCCTTCTTCACTTTGCACCAGTACTCGAGACGCTTCTCGATCCAGTCCAGCTCCATGCAGATCTTGTTCTTGCTGGACGAGGACCCGGCCGGCCTCGCCACGGCCACGACGGACTCGCCTAACGCGGCCTTCTCCTGGTCCCAGCTCTGGGTGTAGCTGCCGCCGACCGTCAGCAGCTCCATGGAACCGTCAGGTCCGTCGCCCTGGCCTTCCGGCAAGTTCAGGTTGACGGTGAACTCCCTCTCGTTGCCGGAGGAGACGGTTCCGACGAGAATCTCGCCGGATTGCTTGTCGGCGCTGATCTCGCTCCGGTAACTAGCGTTACCCGATCCTACTATTTTCGACAGAGACACACGAGGGTCCGCCGACTTGAGCGTGACGCGCGTGTCCAGGGCGAGCAGGGAACTGAGCCTGTCGGTTACTTGCTCGAGCTGCTCCGTGATCTTGTCTATTTCATCTGCATCTCTGATGATCAAGTAGCTTATCCAGTTTTTGGGTACGTGTCTAAAAGCTAGGGGAGTTTCGTTCTCTGACGTGAATACGAAGGCGTAGATTCGGTACTCCAGCTGGCCTAGCTGCTCAGGTTTGAACCTGGCGCTCCCATCGGTGAGGAAGATGATGAAGGACGGACGGTCCTCCTTGACCTTCTCGGAGGCATCACGAGCATCCAAGATCTGCAAGCTCGATCATGATATAAGAAGCAACTACTGTAGTTGATATAATTTGAAGTAAGTTTGCTGATAATGATACGAACTACTGTAGTTGATATAATTTGAAGTAAGTTTGCTGATAATGATACGATATACGTACCTTTATGGCCTCTTTCAAGGCGCTGATATACTTTGTTCCGTCGTCTGGTTCCATTTTCTCCACCTCTTGAGATACTTGTCGCTGGCCTTCGTCCGTCATGGGTGCAAGCTCCGTCTTGCTACGAACTTGTGTGTTGAATGCAACGACGGCGAGGCGGTTCTCGGCGCCGCGGCGATTCTTGATGATTTTCTCCATGGCCTCCTTCACCAGTTGCATCCGATTCTTCGTGCCAGATCTTACATGTTGACCCATGCTTCCGCTTTCATCGAGCACGGCGACGATGTCGACGGGAGAGTGCAGGTGCACCGTCTTCTCAGCCGCCATGAGACGCACGGTCACCGGAAAGTCTCGGTATGTCTCCTCCCTCGGAACCGATGTGAAGCTGGTGAAGGTGCTCAGTTGCATGACGGATGACGAGTCCTAATTGAGAAGGATCACCGTGGTGGTTAGAACGCGCTCTAAAATTGTTGTTGCTGGTTAGCTAGAACTATTAATTAATTTTAGAACAGATGGAGTAATTAAGCTTGAGAGCTAGCTTACATGAATGCTTATTTGCTTAGATTATAAAATACATATACAAAAGATAGAATTAAAGTTGCTTGCTTCTACTAGAAAAAACTGCAAATTTGAATGATAATTTTTATGTCGATAACATGAAACTGAAGTTAGCTAGAAGGAACTGACCTGTCCAGCCATCCTTTTGAAGGCTCTGAACGGCTTGAGATCAGTAGTGGTTGGATCAGCGCGTCTCAAGGTATATAAGGTTGTTCTATAAATACATTGGCGGCTGCGTGGAGTGGATTCTAATTAACCCTGAAACACGCCTTCGCCATGCCCGTGTCTCACGTAGATGAGAGAGACGCTAGCGCTGTCGACATCATCGATCTGGGCATTGCACTGCATTCGTTCAGACGTCACATTCATATGGGATATCACGAGTATTTCGTGCATTAACACGTACAAAAAAATGTATATAATTTTTTTCCAGATATCGGTAAACACCGAAGAATAAGTTCCATACATTAGCTTGCTCTATATATGGTACTTGGACCGTGACAGCTAGATCATTAGTACATGCCAAGCTGGCTAGACAGGATTCATCATGGATCCTTCCTGACCATGCATAATTCAGTCGCATGAATAGATAGCTTGCTTTAATTTTCAGTCGCAAGAAAAAATGTTACGCCGGGTATTTGGGTGATTCGTAACTTGTCTGGCTTTATTCTAGCTTTGACTCCTATACGGTTTCAAGGTTCACATGTGAGAATATTTGGCACGCAAAACTACATAAACAAAGATAAAAGAAACACATGCTATATGTTGACCCCGTAAAAATCCGGATCAACGCACGACGCGCACGTCCGTGTGATCACAACGGCACCTGAAAGATCAAGCTTTGGAGGGACCCCGTCAGAGCAAGATCTTCTAGGGTTGATTCGGGCTCGGCAGGCCAGTCAGATCGCCTTCCAACGCCGCCAGGGCAAGAGAAGAATAGAAACTAGGGTTTGAAAGAGATTAGGGTAAAAGAGATGAAAAGTAAAGACCTATTTGATTGACAATTAGAGGGGGCTCTCTCAATCAGTCTTGAGCCTCTTTATATAGAAGTGAGATGGTCTTATCCCGTAGAGCCACGTATCCTATTAATTAGGCAACAAATTAGATCCAATTTGGCGTAAAAACTACCAAAAACCGACTTCGAGGGCCAGATACTCCCGTACAGGGCCGGACACTCCGATACCTTGCCGGGCACTCCGAGGTCAAAAATGCGATTCTAGAAAGGGATCTGCCGGAGTCTTCGGCCCTGTCACGGGTAATTTTGTTAAAGCCGTGATTTTCTCGTCCAGACTCCGATTTAGGTGATCCATATATCCGATTTGATCGTCTCGGTGAAGGCTACGTCTCGAAAGCTTCAAATCATAGATTTGGCCTCATCTTCATACTGTTTTAAGCACTTCTTTCCTTCTTTAGTAGAATTTAGCCAAACGTTTCGAAAACATCTTCCACGTCCTGAAAAATATGTTGGAAAACCAATTCTTGCAAAATAATCACTATAGAACGGAATTTAGATATTTCCTACCGTATTCAGCCTATCAAACCAGAGCGTTCGGTTTAGGAAACCAGAATTTTCGGTCTTACCAAGATGCAAATTTTGGTTGTCAACACTATAAAAGATTAACAAGTTAATCTGCATCATTATAGTGTGTGCATATACATGTATAGTATAGAAAACATCTACCATAGTGTACACTACAAATTGTATTTTGTGACGGTACGATGCCATCTGAACACTACACCATGGTTGACTATTAACAACGCACCGTTGGTCCATAAAAGGCCCTTCAACGACGCGCTGTCGGTTGGTAAAGGTCTTTCCCGACACATATTATCTGTCGTTGAAAGTGGCGTTAGTAAAACTTTTACCGACACACTTCTTTTTACCGACCGACCATGCATCGCTGAATGAGAGAATTACCGACCCTCCATTCGATGCTAATAAGATGTGTGTTCTATCGTTGCCTTAAGTCGCAAAACGATTTGTTATCAAATATGGCCCAGTTGTGTAGCCGGGCCATCTTACTTCTCAACGAGTCAAGTGAAAAGCCTAAGATCCAACTATAGATCAGGAAAGGAAAGAGAATTTGGGCCTTAGATATAGGCCACACCCACACTTGGGCTCAACCCATGGAGAGGATCTATCATGTATTCATGTTTACCTTTTTGTACTTAACTATAACTATGAAATTTGTTCCTCACAAAATTTGGTGTTGATGACATTTACCCATTCAAAATTAAAATTTTATAACTACAGCTTCAACAATAAAATTTTATAACAACATTTTTGTCTTGCGATTTTCTTCATCAGTCAACCGATTTCTATTGTCGTGTTCATTTTTTTTTGTCGGTTATTTGTTACTTTTTGTGATTCATACTGTATTGAAGTAGTAAATAATATCTTCTCTGCAAGATTTTTTTCTCTGATTTCCCACCATTTGTTTCATTCCTTAATACGGAGTATTTCCTTCTGTAGAGTATTTATTCGACAAATGTATAATAAGCAGTAAAAGTCCCAGAAAAGGCAGAACAGAGCATCCTGTTCAGAGCGTCACGGGGCTGAGCAGAGGCCTCCCGGCGAAGAATGCTACCAGGTTTCCGACGACGAGATCAAGCACGTCGCGAATGGCCTCGGGCGTGAGCACCGCCCTGTGCGCCGACAGCACGACGTCCATCCCGAAGAGCTTTGCATAGTTATAAATCATTTTGCAAAGAACAATTTTTGTTTTAGACACAATTTAAAATTTTGAACACATTTTATTTTAAAAATTTAGAAAGACGAATAAACATTTCAAAGTAAAAATATCTATACCTTCTAAATTTTTTTTTATAAAATTTTACATATTTTCATAAACTCGCATTCTTGTTTGAAAATATTACAAATATGAAACTTGAGCTCAAATTAAAGAAATTAAAATTTGAGCTCAAAAGAAACAAATAATTTAGCTCAAATTTGAAATTTGAATTAAAGTTAAAAAGTAAGCATTAAAAGTTTTCAAAGAAAATGTATATAAAATAAAATATACTTAAAATGACATGAATTTAGAGAAATTTTGTGAAATTTTATCAAAAAGTTAAAAGGTCTAGATAAATTTTGCTTTTAAATTGTTATTTTTATTTCTTATTTTTTTCAAATAAAATGTGTTCCGATTTTGGAATTGAGCCTAAAATAAAAGTTGTTCTTTGCGAAATAATTTAAGTCTATGCAAAGTTTCATATTTTTTGAGCATATTAAGTATTTTTTTGCTAATTTTAAACAAAGCAAGGACATGTCGGCTGCCCAACTGTTATGTGGATTGCCATGTCAGCGGTCTCGTCATTAAAAATCGCCACGTGGGTTGCACGTGTCAGCTGCCACGTCAGTGAAAACTGTCACGTCAACTGCCACATCAGCGAAAACCGTTGTCTAAACCACCCGAGAAGGAAAAACAAATGGTTTTGATAGTTAAGGAAGTCTGAGTATCTGGTTTTGTAATTGAAGGAAAAAAAGGCGAACAGCCGTGATAGTTGGAGGAAGGGACAAATAAGACTTTTTCCTTCTATAGTTGCCTTAAGTTGCAAAACGATTTGTATCAAATATGGCCAGTTATGTAGCGGGGCCATCTTACTTCTCAACGAGTCAAGTGAAAAGCGCAAGATCCAGCTATAGGTCAGGAAAGGAAAGAGAATTTGGGCCTTAGATATAGGTCGCACTTGGGCTCAACCCTTGGAGGATCTATCATGTATTCATGTTTACTTTTTTGTACTTAACTATGAAATTTGCTCCTCACAAAATTTGGTGTTGGTGACATTTACCTATTTCTCGACATTAAAATTTTATAACAACATCTTTTTTTTTATTTTCTTCATCAGACAACCGATTTCTATTGTCGTGTTCATTTTTTTGTCGGTTATTTGTTACTTTTTGGTGATTCATACTCTACTGGAGTAGTAAATAATATCTTCTCTGCAAGACTGTTTTTTCTCTGATTTCCGACCATTTGTTTCATTCCTTAATATTTCCTTCTGTAGAGTACTCTCTCTCTTCTTTAATCGATGTCGTCGTTAATTTTTAAATTCAACTTTGACCATTTATTTTTTAAAAAAAAATTAATAAATTTCATATATTTTGATATAATTTGATTTATCATTAGAGTTATTTGAATTACAACTTAAAATTTTATATATTTGAGCAAATTTTTTGAATAGGACGAATTATCTAAAGTTGATTGTAAAAATCAACGACGACACCAATTTAAAAGCGGAAGGAGTATTTATTTGACAAATGAATAGTAAGCAGTAAAAGTCCCAGAACAGGCAGAACAGAGCATCCTGTTCAGAGCGTCACGGGGCTGAGCAGAGGCCTCCCGGCGAAGAATGCGTCCAGGTTCCCGACGACGAGGTCAAGCACGTCGCAGATGGCCTCGGGCGTGAGCACCGCCCTGTGCGCCGAGAGCACGACGTTGTCCATCCCGAAGAGCTCCGGCGGTACGTGCGGCTCGTTCTCGTACACGTCGAGCCCGGCGCCGGCGATGACGCCCTCGCGCAGGCAGCGCACGAGCTCCGGCTCGTCGACCAGGCCGCCGCGCCCGACGTTAACGAGCACGCCGCCGCGGCCCAGCGCCTCCAGCACGTCCCGCCCCACCACGCGCCGCGTCTCCTCCGTCAGCGCGCACGACAGCACCAGCACGTCGCTCTCCGACGCCAGGCCGAGCACCGTCGGGACGAACCTGTACGGCGACGAGGGTTTCGGTGAACGCGAGTGGTACGACACCGCGCACCCGAAGGCGGCCAGACGCTTCGCGATCAGCGAGCCGATGCGGCCGAGGCCGACGATCCCGACGCGCTTGCCGCTCACCTGAAGGGGGGAAAAAACTCGATCTTTGAGGCGTTCACAATCGAAACCCGGACCAGTTTAGCGTGACTGGAAAAAAAGAAGGAACTCAGTTTTTCAGGCGTTCGAGATAGGCGTCGGCGAGCGGGAGGAGGTGGAATCGGGCGGAGAGCTCAGACTCGACACTCCCATTCTTCCAAGGTCAGAGGTCATAAAACCTCCGATTTACGATCGATATTCGCCTAAGGAAATCCTTCTTATATACATCTCCGTATATTTCTATCACACGGTATCAGCTGTCTACGCGGTGGTATCGATTCAAGAACGGAAGGCCAGATCGTCGTGCACAAGATCGATCGTGTTTGACGCGGTGAAAGACTCAAATCAAGTGCGAAATTAAGGAGAGGACGAACCATACTTTTGTGGTGAGCGGGTAGTCGCCGTCCGCAGCCCACCTCCCTTGCCGAACGTACGTGTCCGCGGCGGCGACCCTGCGCAACACGGCGACGACGAGTCCCACGGCGTAGTCCGCGGAATCCGCGGAGAAGGCCCCGCCGGCGTTGGTGACTTTGACCCCGCGGCGACGGCACGCGTCGAGGTCGACGTGGTCGACCCCGACGGAGGTGGCCGCGACGAGCTCCACCGCGGGCAGCCGGTCCAGCATCTCCGCGGTGACCGCCTTCAGCCCCGGCACGAGGACCACGCGCGCCGAGGCCGCGGTCTCCGCGTCCGCGTCCTCCGCCGGGACGAAGCGGTACCGGACCTCCAGCGCGGCCGCGAACTCCGGGAACAGGGGCTGCGCCAGGAGCACCAGCGGCGGCGGCATGTCGCTTCAGCTGGTTGGATGACGACTAGGACTAGGAGCGGACGATTTGTTGGTGGAGAGAACGATGCCAGGGGCCCAGAAGGGAGGCCCAGGAGGACTGTCACGAGATGCTGGCGCGATAACTTTCTGGGAGATTAAAGATACAGTGTGTGTGACAAGAACTCAGGAACTGTCTCAATTACTATATTTGATTTGTTATGTTCATGGTCCAATATTGATCGAGAGCAGAGAGGAATCGTATACAGATTCCAGAGCGAGGAGGATGCAAAGTGACGCAGAATTTGTTACTTCCTCCTCCGTCCACAATTATAACAATTACGAAATAAAAAATATAAAAAATAAAGAGAAAAAAAGATAGATATAGATATTTATTTGTTAGAAAGAGAAAAAATGTGTTACTACTAGAAAAAGAGAGATGTGTATTAAAAAGTGAGTCAATGAAATATATTAAAGAATAAAATTTGAACATTAAAATAATTTATAATTGTGAACGGAGAGAGAGTAGGGTATATTTGGTTGGACGCATTACCCTGAAGTCATATTTACTAGTTTTTTTAAAGATTATTCGTTACATAGATAGATTGTGAGACCTCCTTTCAGAAAGGAGCGTATATGTGCCACCTGTACCATTCCCTAGATCTGTAGCTGGTACGCACATTCAGAACAAAACGGTATTTATTATTCGTACTTTATTACAACACACTACACGACCTACGAGGTTCGGCAAACAAGACTAGAGTACAAGCATGAGTCGACACAGCGACTCTAGACAAACCACACCTAGTCTATACACACACCACAGGCAATTTGACGGCGGACGAGACTTCTACTCTTCGTAGTCAGCATCTTCTTTGTCATCCTCGTCTTCTGAGCAAAAGTAGCAACAATAGAAGGAGTGAGTACAAAGGTACTCAGCAAGTCCCAACAAGAAGTAGGTAAGGGGTTTCGCCGTAGAGAAGCAAGGAAAGCTTGAGGGTAAAATTTTGCAGAAAGCATGTTTTCATGTCAGCTCCCTACTAGAAGAGAATTTAAAGTAGAGAGAAGAGCATTTGCTATATTTTAGTAGAGTGGACCTGGGGGAAAGGTTTTCACTCCTCTCCACAGTTCCCAAGTTTTATATTAGGCGTAAGCACTCTCGTGCCGGCCCTAGGCACACAACCATGCAATTCCAAAACACGGGTCGCTACACCCACTCACGCATCAAGGCACTGAATAAAGTCTAATCGTAGGGCGCCCGAACAGTAGCATGTCAATACCGTAACAACGGCCTATCCGGAAGGATTTTTAACTCTGCAGAGGTTGTACACTGTACCCACAGGTTATGCTACTCCTGATTATTAGAGTTGCATAACACCTATCCCACACCCACGTAATTTTCCACAGATTCCACCCAAGGTGCAAACAGGGGCTATCCCTCGGAGTTTTCCAGGCCGTCGATGACGCGTCGGTACATTCTCGGAGCCGGGTCGTGAATATCCACCGCATTCACGCCTTTTCCTGGTCCCCTTCAATCCCGAGTATTACCAAACCAGGGGCTGTATTCGTGGGCTTACGCTCCCATGACGCGGGCAATTACCGTCGAAGGCCAGGCAACGAGTCATCTCACGCCCTTTTTCTGTTCCCTTATGTCTTCACTACCGACCCCCCAGTGGTTCGATGTGAAAAGAATACGTAGGGAGAATAAGTCCTGCTCAAAAAGTACAGGTTCTGTGGTTGCACGAGAATTACTAAGTCGAGGGCTAACGAACCGGTCCTTATATGGCAGGGGTGGCGGTCTCGTCCACGGCAGGTGGATCACAGCGAAGCCTACACACCTATCACCATCACCTCAGGTGAGCCCCACCCCACGGCCAGAAACGTTCCCTCTTCACCTAGCACCAGTTGTTCTAATCCCATCGCTTTTGCTTATACTCACACCACCAAACTCTTTATAACTCATTTTGTAAATTAATGGTAGATGGTGTGGCGGTGTAGAGCACCGCAGATGGAGTCCTAAGCAGTTCTAGTAACAAGATAGTATCCGTTCCGTAAAACTAACTAGGAACAGAAATTCCTACAGTTATCAAGGGCACGTCGGTAATGGTTTTCAATGGAAATATCTATATTTATACAACAAGTTACTGACATAAATATAAATACCTGAGATCGAATAGGTATTAAACTACACAATGTTTAACACATTCTAAAGTAGGCTAGCATCGCTGTCTATCGGCGCGGTAAATAAAACATGGGTTCAATGGGCTTAAGATGGGTTAGGACTTGCCTGCAGTTGCTTCTTCGAAGTCCGCTTCAAGCTCGGGTTCTTCAGGCTCTTCGGGCTCTTAGGCGGCTTCAACTTCTTCTTCTTCTGCTACAAGCAATAGTTACAAAAAGACTACCAAAGAACAACCAAGAAACTGGAAAAAGAAACAAACACCAAACAAGTTATGGAGTTTGAATTGGCTAGGATGGTAGGGCTCATGATGTGGGTTTCAATGGTATATAGGTTGTGATGATCAGAGTTAAGATGTGGCGGTAAAGTTAGCGGCAATGTGCTATGACGGACTGCAGAAAAATCTGTCTGGACACGGGGTTCGGCCTGTGTCCATGCCTGTGTCCATGCCCTCTGGGCACTCAGGTGCCCGAAATCGGGGATTTTCCTGTGGACCCGTGGGTTGTGGTGAAAGTTCGAGGTTCCCTTGGACACGTGAAAGTTCGGGGTTTCCGTGGACACGTGAAAGTTCGGGGTTTCCGTGGACACGTGAAAGTTCGGGGTTTTCGTGGACACGTGAAAGTTCGGGGTTTCCGTGGACACGTGAAAGTTCAGGTTTCCGTGGGCACATGAAAGTTCGGGGTTCAAGGGAAAGTTCGGGGTTCACACGGGTCGGCCGCGCTCCCGGCGACACCGGGCGTGCTCCCGACTTTGGATCGCGTTCCCTGTAACTTGATCATGAATCTCAAGGCAACAACTAGTGTCTTGGAATCCTTGGGTCAAACTCTACGCAATGGTGGGATTGACATTAGCATTCGGCTACTGCCGCAACGGGAACGCAGCGTGCCAGTGCGCGCTCCGGACGTGCTCTGGGCGCGCTCTGGCGCTCTGGACGCGCTCTGGGTGCGCAGGTTCGCGTGTCCGTTCTCGGCAGCACGGTGCTCCGTTTGGTGCGAAACTTGGTGTGCACCTTCTCCATACCCAGGTACACACTGTGACGCGTGTGGTTTCACCGGTTGGCTTGGGACAACGGCCGGCAGCACGCGGGTGGCGGAGCACGGCGGTGACTCACGTGGACCAGCCAATCGGTGCTGCGGCTACCCATCTCTCGAGCTTGGTTAGTTTCCTAGGGAGCTTGTAGTGCTACCAGTGCAAGGAATTGGAAGATGACGGCCGGGAGGGAGGTGCTCACCAGAGAGGGGTGGCGGCGGCTGAATTCGGAAAAAACGCAAAATTGACGGTGGCGGAGGGCAATTCCAGTGAGGGCGGGGTCGTGGACGAGCTCTGGGATGTGATGGAGCGAAGGGGACGCGCAAGCATGGAGGGGATTGATTTTAGAGTCGGTGGGGGGGTGAGCTCAGTGCGGCAGTGAGCGGGGCGATTGGGCGGTAATTCTTGGACGGTTTCGGCAGCTGCGTGGCGTCGTCGAGCTTCGGTGGCTAGGGTCTGCGGCTGCCAGCGCCACGCCTTGGCAGGCCGGTGAGTCGGCAGGGGGCGCCCGGACTTCAACTGCGTCGCGACAAAGGCCGCCGCTTCCCCGATCGTCAGTGCCGTCGCACCCCCCCCCCCCCCCGTGCTGCGCGATGGGGTTGAAATAACGGCGACGCGTGACATC
>BCLG01000558.1:111209-126731 GCA_001602295.1 Zoysia matrella
ACTCGTGGAGGTCGATGTGGTCGACGCCGGTGCCGGTGGTGACGACGCAGCGCAGCGAGGGCACCGCGTCGAGGAACGCGGCGTCGATGCGCACGAAGCCGCCCCCCACGACGACCGCGGCGCGAGGGGGTTCGGGCGAGGCCGCGGCGGCCGCGAGGAAGGCCGGCAGCGGCTCGCCCGAGGCCACGAAGTCGAGGACGTGGAAGCGTTCGCGCAAAGCGGAATCGAAGGTCGCGTCCATGCGGCGGATGAGGAGGACCGCCGGGAGCGCCATGGGATCACCGGACGCCTTCTGATCGGCGACGACGTGGGTGGATGCCATTGCATAGGACTTTGAGGGACTCAGATGCTTCAGCTGCCAATGGACCGTGGAGCAATTAGGACCATGTTTAGTGGAGCCGGAGCGCCTTTTCAGTGGATAATTTGTCCTTTTCAGGTGGTACCTGCGACCAGCCGAATACTCCGGCATCCACCACCATCCGACCTGCTCCAAGATTTGATCAGCTACCGTATACACAACCCAGAACATTATTCAGTTAACTGGCATGTTCATTGTAAAACAGAGTGTCCACCTCAAGGTCACCAAGAGCTGAGCCTGCTCTTCCAGTCTTCCTTCACGGCGCGGTAGAACGTCGACAGGGTCATGCCGGCTTCTATAACGTCACCGGTGACATGATCCATGGCAAAGATTCCGTCTGCACTGGCGGCTTCTATGCGGAAAGATCAAGGACTTCAGCCGCAAACACAGGGAGCTGCATGCTCCCGACAGAAAGGGTCTTTCAAGGATGGCGCGAGAAAAATAGCACAGGTTAATTAGGGTTATCGACAACATGATAACCCTCTATGGTAGGTCGCTTTTGGTGCTGCGAGTGGCAAGACTGGGGGGATCGAGCCATTACAATTTTGTAAAATTTGAAATGTGCCCATTTAAACCCACGTGTCATTCTTTTACAGAGCCTCATCTATCTATCATTATCTATCATTGACAACAGAGTCCCATTTATCATTGACATATAGATGATATATTTTAAAGTTTGCAAAATCGTATCAATTTTGGCATAAGAGACTGATTTTGCAAAAATTTTGGCGTAAGTTCAAAACAGAGAAACAGAGGATTGTAAGAACTATTGCCTTTGGATGATTCACATGGAAAAAAACACAAGAAAAGGAACACAGGTTTCACGTCAACTTTAGAAATGTTTTTGTTTCCCTCACCATTCTCATGGTGTCATAGAAGCACTGAATCTGATAGCATCGTGTCATTTAACCATTATGAGCCGCATTTGGGGCTCACCGGCTTAGAGATTCGATACATCATGAAAGGAAATCACAGTGCCAAGAAGGCAAACCTCTTGCAGATTAGAGAATACACAATCAAGAACCACAAGAGAAAAACAAATGGCGCATTGAACAATTTGTGTTGCATGAAATTATTGTACTATTAGTATTCACAACATTCAACAGTTTGACAGAGTTCTGTTAGTTGGCAAAACAGAGGAGGTTCCCCCCTCTGACTCAATCATTGAGGTATGTACTCTAGTCCTGTATACAAGGAGAGATCACATCTCAGACAACATCATATTTGCATCAGTACAAACGGAGGAGTGCCCCCTCCAAGGAATCATTAAGGTATGTATTCTTGTCTGGTATAAAAAGAGATCACATCTCACGCAATATCACACTTGCATCAGCATAAACAGATGACAAAAAGACCTTTAGAAAAACTAGACCAGTGGGGATTAAGAAAGTCCCCACAGCTTTCTTTGATAGGGAAACTAAACCTTTCTCTGGTCGAGAAAACCCATAAACCTTGTCTCACCCTCAGGGAGCCCCACCCCCCGTGGTTGACAGAGCAATCTTTTAAACATGTCATAGATAGAAAGTGCTGTCAAGCATGCATTTTGACGTACTCGTTTTATTTACATGCGACTAACTTTATTAGGAGAGCACCGGTGTAATCAATGGCTTACCGAAGAAGAATGCCTCAAGGTTACCAATCGTGTGGTCACACATGTCTGACCTGGATTCCAACGTTACAGCCGCAACATGTGGCGACAGGACTACATTGCCCGTGGATAAGAGCTCTGCGGGCACATTGGGTTCGTTCTCAAAGACATCAAGGCCAGCTCCTGCAATCCTTCCATCCTTCAATGCACTGATCAACTCCCGTTCATCTATGTTTGCTCCACGACCAATGTTTATGATGACACCGTCCTTTCCGAGGGCCTCAAGAACATCTTTGTCGACAATGTGCCACGTCTCCTTGTTCAGTGCACATGAGATAACAAGCACGTCCGATTCAGAAGCAAGATCACGAGCAGTTGGAAAGTAGTTGTAAGAGACTGAACCCTTGGGTGTTTTTTAGTTGATTATACATCCAAAAGCCTCGAGCCTCTTAGCAACCAGTGATCCAATGTTCCCCAAGCCAATGATGCCAACACGTTTGCCACCTAACTGAAAGTGTTAACATAAAAACTAGTTATTGAGGTGCCAATGGGAACACATAGATCTCACAAGATTAAAATTTGATTCATTCTTTGGTGTTTGTCAACGGTTATGAAGATTTTTTGTGTAGTGAAGAACAGAGCATCAATCCACTGCTGCATACCTCTTTTCACTGGGAAAAGGAACTAGCAAGTCTGCATGGATGCAGTAAATCAAAGTATCAATCTGTTACATGTTGCTATCATATGGCCCTTTGTACCAAGAATTCAAGGATGAAGCAAGAATTGACACAAAAGCATCATCCAGTTTTCTATCATCGTGGGAAAAAAAAAATGTCCCTTCTAAGGTCACCGCTCTCCTTCAATGTCTGCTTGGTGTATTTGGAGGCAGAGAAATGGGCTTATCTTTGGTAATTGGCCAATTTGGCCTGCAAACAAAACATAAGTTCCTGAGGGACGATTTTCTTCTCTCTCTGTTGTATAGTTGTGTTTTTCTCCTTTTTGCTTAGTGTTTTGGTTCATATTGAGCCCTCATTGTAAGTTTTTCTACCTTATGCTGTTTTTTAATAAATTTACTGCAAGGGCCTCCCTCGTGGTGTTCCTTCCAAAAAAGAATTTCAATTTACCCTCATCATTGGAGGTCCTTGAAAGTTAGTTCTTACAAGGTGATGTTTTCATGAATAAGAAAATTATTTGATCCAACTTTCAGGTAAAATTTGTAATCCAAGCAATAGTATGCAAAGCTTCAACCTATTTATCCTTCAGAAGTTATGGATTTCATACCAAGTTTTACAAAGACAAAATGGTACTATTCAACACCCATTCCATTGGCATAAGAAATGGAATTAAGGACCATCTAATTCATGAAAGTAACTAATCTAATGGTCAAATATAAGCATACAAATCTGCATCCTTTCATGTATATGTTGTATGTAGCTTAGCTTCCGCTAAATCATACAATTATCAAATGAACCAAGATGTCCAAAAAGGACCGCCTTTCAAGAACATTTAATCTTTTCATTCAAACAAAGATCACTACTGTCCTTCAAGTCTGTAAGCACCTAGCTTGGAAGTTCAGGTTCCAAGAATTTTTGATATTCTACGCTCTGCATTGAATCTAAGCTCTCGTGGAAACACAGAAAGGTAATGGTACGCATGTCTTGCCCTTGAACTCAGTCATGAAATCAAACTTTCTACTTTTTTGGAGAAAAGTACTACTAAGGAGCTGCACCTTGGAGCCGAGAGGGTAGTCTCCCTGGACCGGCCAGAGCCCGCGGCGGACGAACCGCTCCGCCGCGGAGAGGCGCCTGAGCACATCGATGAGCATACCGACGGCGTGGTCGGCAACATCGGCGGAGCAGATGCTCCCGGCGTTGGCGACGGCGACGCCGCGGCGCGCGCACTCGTCGAGGTCGATGTGGTCGACGCCCATGCCCGTGGTTACGACGCAGCGCAGCGAAGGAACCGCGTCGAGCAACGCGGCGTCAACGTGTACGACGCCGCCGCCCATGGCGACCGCGGCGCGAGGGGGCTCGGGCAAGGCCGCGGTGGCGGCGAGGAAGGCCGGCTGCGGCTCGCCGGAGGCGAAAAGGTCGAGGATGCGAAAGTGTTCGCGCAGCGCAGCACTGAAGACCGCATCCGGGCGGTGCACGAGGAGGATCGGCGGGAGGGTCATGGGCTCGCCGGACGGCTCCAGAGGGGCGATGTCAGATGATGCCATGGATGGGACTGGGTAAGACTCAGACGCTACAATTGGGACCTTTTGTATATCTTAGTTTACCTCTCCTTTGATTTTTCAAATTGTTATAGTTAAAGACAATAATTTTAACTTAAAATAAAAATTTATTATTTTTGCTATAATAATATAAGAATGGAGGAAGTATCATCTGGTCTATCACCTACGGTCAATTTAACTTAGCACAAACGGTCCACATAGACTCTGTAGCACAACTTATTTACACTATTCACAGAAATAAGCAGATGCTATACCAAATACAAATTCATTTCACATTTTATTAGTTTAGTGTCTTTTCAGATGAACTAGGCGGTAGAGATTCTCAGCAGCTGACAGAAAATTGAAATTCTGTCTATAAACAAGGCGCACCGTTCCTTGACAGATTGCAGAATGGGCAAGATAGATTCTCAAAAGCACATGCTATTAATACTACATTCTACTTAATATAAGTTTGTGGCATGTAACATATCATACAATGATCAAAGGCCAATAACAACTAAGCTTTGTTACAGTTTCCGATTCAGGAAAAGTGTAGCCTCACTTGGAGATCTTGGCAGTGAGCTCCCGGACCAGCTTTGCGGCGACCATAGCAGTCATCCCATCCACCGTATCACGCTGCGGGTTGAACTCCACCACGTCTGCAGCAACAATATCGCCCTGCAGATTCTGAAGAATGTTGAGCACATCACGAAACGAGAGGCCTCCTGGCTCAATGTGAGAGACACCAGGAGCGAATGCTGGATCAAGGCAGTCCACATCAACCGAGACATAAACTCCTTTCACACCTTCTCCAAGTTTCTGCAAGGACAAACATTGTTGAGATTATTAGCAACCTGCCAATAACAGAGCTCAGGAAAAAGTAAAGAACCATGTTCAACTAAAATAAAGTATTCATGACTCCTTAATTGTGATTATTTCAACTCATATTGGCAGTCGGAAATGAAGTTCCCTGTGATGATATATTGGGCGTAAGACAGCTTATGATTGTGTTAAAGAGAGTTACCAGATTCTCAAGCTTCTCCCGATCTTTTGAGAAGGTCCGCATCTCATATTGTTCAACACCAAATCGTTTCCCCTGTTCACGTCCTTCTTTCGTAATTGATCTAAGCCCAACCTGAAACCCATCAGGATCAACACAGAGCAGCTATCTTAATTTGCAGTATTGACTGAGCAACAAAAGCTTTGTTGTGGGCATCTCCCTCATCGTACATCCTACTCAATCAGAGGGGGGAAAAGGTACTACAGCATTTTAACATCCACTGGAAATGCTAAATTATAGGCCTTTTAAAATCCATTTGACGTGTTGTTTAAACCTTAGTTCCGAAAGAATGATGCAATATTATGATCACTTTGTCCGATAGAGGTTTCAGATTTATCAGGGAGTCAGAATTCAGAGATCAAATTACACATTTACCTGCAGAAGTCTCCTGGCATGACCACCTTCCATTATTCTTGCAAACGAGGATGCATGCGAGTAAACATTTCCTTCAAAACAATCATAGATATCTGGATGTGCATCAAGATGAAGAATATCAACAGGTCCGCCAAGCTTTTCAGACACAGCTCTAACCACTGGGTAAGATATTGAGTGATCCCCTCCTAACACCAATGGTCGAAGAGGATCCTATACCACAAAGTGCCACTATGAATAAATATATAGAAAAAGAAGACAAAACTCATTCCTCTGCTTCAACAAGTGTTGGAGCATCTCTAACAACGATGCTGCAACCATTTTTCATTCAGTTAACTTATACTGTAAACATAATGTGATGATATTCATACCTCCTCTATAACTGTTTTAACAGACTCACTAATTACACGCATCAATCTGTCATCTTCAACATCACAATCACGAATTTCTTGTATTGGGACATCACCAACATCAGTTAGCACCCGAGGATCATTCAATTCTTTTCCTGCGTATCATGAAAACATTTATTTATGTGAATGTTTCTTACATATAAGGTGAGCTACTATACGTTATGCAGATAATACTGAAAATATTACCTTCTTCTGTGCTAGAGTTTGTGCTTCCACACCAAATGGCCTCCCTTATGCGGGGAGGAGCAAATGCAGGCCCTTGTAAGAAGGATGAGTTGTGGCCAAGAGGAACTCCTAAGAGACATGCTGAAGCTTTTACGCCACCTAACGAACGCAGCAACTCTGCCTGCACAAGTACACATTAATCATAGCAGAATTGAAGGAAGCCTTTTAATTTTTAATACGAAAGATTGCAACCTGACGTACCAATTCAGTACGCAGGATAACTATTTCTTCATAAACGTTATATAAACTTTTCCAATAGACTTCGATGAAGATTGGGACTGGAAACAAAGCCAGACATTTTTAGAAAAAGTGAAAGAAGCAGAATTCAGTTTTTTTGCACTGTTGTTAGTCAGCATGTGGCAAAATTACAAAAGATGAAATGCTTTGTTAAATGAAATAATTTAATGAACTACTAAGGTATTGTAATCGAGCTGAAGGAAGAATTCACCACACTTCAGTGCACATGGTCGGATCTAATCATATCCAACTCATGCTGGCACTATACATTTTATATAACAGGCCTTAAAAGACTCAATGGACACTTAATTTGCAAACAAGTTCCAAAACACATTGACTTTGACTGCAATAAGCTGAAATAAAAGCACAGTATTCACAGTAGTGTTTGGAGTAGTTGTTTCAAGGTTTTAAAAAAAAAACCAAGAAACCTAGGTTAACTAATGAGATCTCGAATTGTCTTGCAACGTGTCTTGTTTTCAGGGACCCGTAACAGAGGAATCAAAGCACAGCACTAGCAGCAGTTGGATCTTGATTATCGAAGCAAAACAAACATACATTTGTCATCAGTCGACATTCTGGATTGAACCAGGCAGGCATGAAAATACCAAGAAAAGCAGAGACAGGCAGACAGCCAGAACAAATTAGCGTGGACTTGTTTAATCAACTTCATCTCCGGTGCTGCTGATTTTATATTCAGGGAATTAGTGCTGCTGATAAGGCACTGGTGCCTAGAAAAGGCAGGGAAAGCCCGCGGTGGCGTCTCGGTTATCTATCAAACAATCTGACTGACAGTCAGTCTCTACAACAAAAGACACTCCTTTTTACTGGATAGATGGTGAATGATTGTCGTTAAAGGACCCGCCAAGATGCTAAAAACAATTTTGATACTGGCACTGAAAGGCATCCGAATCCTGTGAGATTGGAATATTGCGAAGTAGAGCTGTTGGGGCTGATGAGAGGGAAGAAAAAAAGATGGGATCTTTAGGGGGAGAACAAGACGGGCGCGAGAGAGAAAGCGGAACCTTGAGCTTGGCGCGCTCGCGGATGAGGGTGAGGGAGGCGTCGATGACGCGGCTCTGCCCTCGCTCCACCGCCTCCGCCGACACCGTGGACGCGCTCAGCCGCTGGAGGTGCCGGAACCACTTGGTCCCCGCCGCCGCGCCGCCCATCCCTCTCTCCCTCTCTCTTCTCAGGGCAAGCCGGAATGGCGGGGCTCCTCTCTCTCGCGCGCGTGCGCTCCGCTCGCTCGATGAAGGGGACAGGCACGCACGCAAGGGGGTGGGAAGAAAAATGGAAGAAACGTGACGCGAAGGGCTGCGTTACGTTGCAGACTCTTCCTCTCCTCCTATACAAAGACCTTGCGTCCTTCGTTAGTTTTGAATTGAGTTCCACTGTTTTCTTCAAACATATGATTAGCAACGCACTACGGTAATACAAGTAGGCACCTTTCGGTTTAATGTTATTCAGAACGTTAACTTTTTGAAAAAAAAAAGATCCATCATTTTCTTTAACATAATTGAACAAACACTAGTATTTAAAAATTAGAGATAATACTCAATTTCATCCCTTAATTATGGTCAAAAGTTTAGTTTCGTCATTCAACTTTTAAAATGTTCAATTTAGTCTTTCAAGTTAAGCTAGAAGCTCAGTTTTATCTCTCGTCCTACATGATTGCCCATATTGTATTTTTAAAATTTTAAAAACCTCAAAAAAATGAATTTTCAAATTTTCCAGTCTGTTAAAAAAATGGCATTTCCTACATTTGTATTGCGTTAAGATTCAATTTTGTTAAAATATGAAAAGGTTTATAAAAATTTCAAAATATAAAATATATTTAAATTATTGAATTTGAACATCTATATGATATATCAAAAAAATAATTTTTAAATATAAATACTAAAAACGTATCCATATATGATTGTTGCATTAATTTTAAGAAATATAGTGGTTCAAACGTATCAAAAATAGAGTAATAGCTTGATAGAAAATTGATTTGAAATTTATAATAAAAAATTAAAGGTGACATGGCTTGATAAGTACTGATGTGACAAGCCACATGTGCATCCATAGATCTGGGATGAAACTGAGCTTCTAATTAAAATTCATGAACTAAATTGAGCTTTTTGATAGCTCAAGGGTAAAATTGGGCTTTGACTTATAGTTCAGAGACTAAAATGAATATTATCCTAAAAAATACATCTACGTTGCGATAGTATATAAAAAATGAAAAAAAAATAATGAATTAAAATGTTTTAGTTACCTATGTGACTTTTATGCATATTCAGCAATTTGAAAGACAGTTGTTCAACACTTCAAATTGCATAATTTTAAAAATGTTGAAAGGATATGAAAATAATAGAATTTTAAATTGAATTAAATGAAAACCATATTGTTATTGGTTTATTTTGCTGTGTTATTTCTAGAGAATATTTTTATTGAAAAATGCAAAATAAAGCTGTGGCGTATGATATATATGTCTTCTTAAGTACAAATTTCAATCAAAATACACCTGCCTAGTTGAGTGTTTGAACTTAATATTGTCAAAGCATCAACTGGAAGTATAAAGTTTGGCAAATGTTCTCGTTGGCCGTGCAGGACTATAAATTAAAAGAGTAATTGCAAAACAGATCTTGTTTTAGAATTTAATTCTGAAAATAGTCCATATTTTGAGATTTTGCAAAGTCAGTCAATTTTTATAAGTAAGCTGTCCGTTAAGTTCACTTTGGTCCCTCTGTGAGCTAAACCTCATTTTGGATGGAAAAAATTGAAAAGTAAAAATGGAATGACCACCTTACCCCTCTCTCTCTTTCTTCCCAGACAACATATCCCTGTTTGTTTCTCATCCTATCGATTGCTCTTGTTCCTCAACTCAAGAGTCACATGAAACCCTAAGAGGCGGCGCGGCCGCTACAGGCACGCAACTCGTACGGCCACTGGGGAGGGAGAGGCGCGCTGCTCGCGGACAGCGGCGCTGATGCCAGAGGCGCGCCGCGCGCGTGGCCACAAGGGGACTGAGGCGCGAGCAATGAAGGGAGGCACACTCTGGTGAGCATCAGCGCGCACATCAGCGACGCGCGCAGCTAGGGGCGAGGGTCCCGAAGCACGCGGCCTGGGGCAGCGTAGGCCCGAGGTGCGCAGCCTCCAGAGTGTGACAGACCACCCCCACACGATCCATCGACCTGGCCAGCAGGGGACTGTGGCGAAGTGAGAACTAACAGTACAACTAAGCACGATAAAATATATTAAACTGTTATTTAAGTTTATAAAACCAAGATTTTTGAAAGCGCAGAAGCGATAACTTGAATTAAGATCTTCTAAAGATTATGCATAAAATGACATCGAGCCCATACGATCCATCCTCTAGCAGCACATAAACAGCAGCGCGACGAGCGAGGCTTCCAACGGATATAGCTACCCTCGAAGTTGTTTCTATCGGTTGATTCAGAGGAGGGAGAGAGAAACCACATGCCCACAAAACCACAAAGAGCCAAGCCCAGAGCATCCAAATGCTTAACAAGTCTTACCCGTCAATGCGACCAGCTACAGCAGACTCTAAAGATATGATAAGACTGACTCACATGTGATTGCCATTTACATAACCAGCACTAATATAGTGAGTCTTTATATTCAAGTTTTAGCGGTAAATTAAGTTTACGAAACGAAGATTTAATTGCGCTATAAGACTATCATACATGGTTGTCGAGCAATTGCTATAAACTAATCAAACAATCCATATTATTATTATTATTATTATCATCATTATTATTAGTCCACTTATTACTACGATGTGACGTAGTGAACAAGCGGTACTTGTTACTGTGAGTGGCATCGATTATAATCGATTTACACCAACTGGAAAAACCAAAACTCAAAATACACGATACGTACGCGCTTTCAAGAAGGTGCATGTGACCACCTTTTACAACAATACAATAGGGTCGGCTCGAGGCCTACCGCTCCTAAACATATGTTTCTTCATGCGATCACCACGCTGGGTGCATTCATAGTTAGATTGAAGGCTTTTCTCTTCTCTTCGTCGAAAGAGAAGTAGAGGGACGTCCAATCACTATGGTATTGAGCTACATCGGTTTTCTGAGCGTATAATTCTAGTATGTATTCAGTACGTTTAAACTTATTCAACAGGGCCACACTCGAATCGGTCCTTAACGACACAGATGAGGTTACCACCGCGAAGGCTTAGTCTTCTCAAATCCTCCTATGCGCTATCCTCGCCCGGTCTCAGGTTAATTAATGTGTGGTAAATCTATACCTCGCGAGTGACTTTTCATTCACTCGACTTCTATAGCTCGCGAGTGACTATCCCCACTCGACTTAATTCTATAGCTTGCGAGTGATTTTTCATGCACTCGACTTCTACCGTGAACTAAAACTTAGCCTGACTCTACATCGTGTTACCCGTACCAACAACACTTGACATGAATAATAAAATACCTAGCATACAATTTTAAGTTTTTAAACAACTCTTAAAACTTAATGCACAAGACATTAACTTTATAATACACAGTGATAAAATAAAAGTTTAAAAAGGGTTAATGCAGCGAGGTTTGCCTGAGGCTTGCTAACAGTTAGCTTCCTCTGCCAAAGGAACAACTCCACGCTCCTCTTCGGATGGGTTGGGTCCTAACATGAATGATATGCAAAGTATTGAATTATGCTGTTTTTAATCTTTAAATGACATCATATGCAATGACAGCTTTTTATTTTCAAATGACACAAATTTAGTTATAAAATTCCTTGAAAATGATTTTTGAAAATATAAAATATAATTTGAGTCGTGCATAAAATCAGAATGGTTCTAAACTAATTTTTGAGAAATTTTCAGGATTTATTGAAATTAAATGGATTTATAATGAATTAAATGCTATTTAAACAAAATAAAACATTTACAAAAATATTTTTAATGAAATTAAATATACAACTTTTATAAAATATAAAGTTTGACTAAAGAAACAGAAAAGTAAACTTTTCAATATTTTATTATGTCAAGGAATAATTATAATGTATTAATGAATTATTGTGTGATCTAAAAAATTAATTTTATACATAAAATGAAAATATGTTAACTTCAGAATATAGCTCTAGTTGAGAGGATCCTAACAAAATTTATTTCACATTTTTCTTAAGTTATAATGTAGTTTCTACGGATTTTATGAGATTGAAAGCATTTCTGGACTATTAAATAAATCAATTTGTAAAATACTAAAGTTTCCAGCCATGTTGGTCCGGCCACATTGTGGCCCATAACGGGCGGCCACAGATGGGCCTGCGCGGGGCGCGCTCGACCCCAGCCGGCCATGGCGGCCAGCGCCCTCGCCGGAGGAGGCTGCCGACGGCCTCGGGCAACATCTTCAATACCAAAACGATCGACACGACGCGAGGGGTCCGAAGGGGTGGTTGCTGTGATGATGTGCTCACCAGAAACGGGCCGGCGGCGAGCGGTGGCGCTGGACAGGGTTCGACGGCGGCCAGGCGACGTTTCTGATGACGAACCCGAACGGCGACTTCACCATGAGCTTCGCGGAGACACGCAGAGGAGCAGCACGGGTACGGAAGTCGACGAAGGGGTTGGAGACGAGCTGTCCACGGTGGCCTTCTCGAGCTCCGGTGGAAGTGCCGGCGAAAGACCCGATTCCCTGCACCAAGAACCAAAAATCGGTCCGATTTCTTGGTCAAGGAGCTGCGGAGGTTCAAACACTACAGGGAGCCGGAAGGAATTTGGGAGGTACTCGCCGGAGTGAGTGGAATCGGCCGGCACGTCGCGGCGACTTGAAGAGCTCGTGTTTTTGGGGCAAGATCGCAAGCAGGCGAGATGGGTCGGTGAAGGGGCGTGCTGAGGGGATGGGGTGCTAGAGGAGGAAGAGGTGCAGCTCGTGGCCAAGTGGTATGGCCGGGACAGCTCCGGCAGGGCGCTCCACGGCAGCGATCAGAGAGAGAGAGAGAGAGCGAGGCCGGAGTACTACTTCGCGCAGTGAATAGAGCGGGACACGTCGAAGAGTGCGTGAGGAAGGCGCGGCCGCTCGGCACCTGTACGGTCGCCGTGGCAGCTCACGGCAGGAGGAAGAAGAAGAGAGACGCAGAGAGTTTTTCTTTTTCCCCGAATTTTCTCCGAATTCCAGTGTTGCTCTCTGTTTTTAATTCGAAATGCATACTTTCCGACGCCAAAAATTCTGAAATTTGGTAGAAAGGTAAAACTTTTATGAAGAAAAAATTGTTATTTTGGGGTCAACTTCAAAATTGAAACAAATAAAATTATATTAAATTTTAAATACAGACAGTCTTTTTAGAGAAATTAATTTATTTAGAGCATGTAAACCTCAGATGACTTTTTTTACGAAAACTTCAAAAATTCAAGTTGTTATAAAAGCTTTCCAAAGAGAATTTTGTTTCCTAACATTTCATTGAAAAACTTTGAACTCGCATTTTGAAATTCAAAGTTAAATTTGAACTAGCTCAAAATTGGTCTTTTTGAAATAAATTCTTTTGAGCTCAAATTTTTCGAACATGAACAAAGTTGTTTCTTTATTCAGAAACACAAAGTGTTACACAGAGCATGGCCAGGGATGCCTCGGCCACGAGCAAGCACGGCGAAGCGACAGGGTGGGGCTTCCGGTTATATTTTTTTTTCCAATTTCTTTTCGATTATGTGCAATGTAGAATGAGCATTTTGGTTTTGTACGGCAGAAGAAGGGGACGGAATGGCTTTCAATTCAAGTTGCGGAGAAATGATATGTTCAGGTGTTCATGTTCTTGTTATTAATTATGTTCCAACTACATACTAAAAAATGTTGTCCAAATGTTGCCAAAATTTTACTCCGTCTCAATCGTTTTTGGAGTTGGATACGATAATTAAAAAGAGTGAAAAAATTGGGATGTGTTAAAAAAATGAGGAGAAAAGAGATAGAGATAGAAAATTACTGAGAGAAGAGAAAGTATATTGGGAAGTGAGAATGACTTATAATTTGCAAAAAGTGGTTGAGTCTAGAACGGCTTATAATTTAGAACGGAGGGAGTATCAAATTTCATATTCAAAATCATTTTAACTGAAAATTATAAAAGAATTAAAAAACATTTTCAGATTAATAATACTTAAAACAGGACCAAATATGTTTTAGAGAAATAGGAAATAGGTAGATATGTTTTTTTACAAGCTATTTAACACCTAAGAACTCTAAACGGAAGTGGACCTGCTCGTGCCTTCAAGTTCAAAAAGTGAATTAATCTTGCAAAGTCTAATAAAGTGAACTATTTTCAGATTTGTTTGGCAATTGCTCCTAAATACACCAAGTAATATGGCCCAATAACTCAGCCCGCACTCCCTTCCTCTGGACCTTTATATTTCGGGTGCGATTTCACACCTATACAAAAATTGACTGAAAATGAAATAGGCCGAAGGCGCTGCTGTGAGTTTTTTAGACTTTCCCTGGAAATTATCACAGAATTTTGTTGTTCTCTGTTGTCGCCGATTTGCTCGTTCCATAGAATTAATGTAAAATAGAGATCCATATGAAAATAATATTTGAATTTAAATTTTGAGTTTTTTAATGTTCCGATTCTTAATGAATCAGATGTTCGAGTAGTAAGATTAAGTTATTCCGGAGGTGAAAATTAGTTGATTTAAAAATAAAAACAATTATTTTAGTACTTAAATCAAGAATTTTAGTAAGAAAATAAATTCTTTCAAATATTTTGATAAATGCAATGAGTGTATATAGCCTGTAGAAGAAAGGATGGAGATATAAAAAAAGTTAAAAATAATATATTTTAAAATAGAGTAGAAAATAGAAGCACATGAGATAAGATATAAAAAAATTAAAAAAACACTACCCCATGCACATACATGCATTTTAAAAAAGAAAGAAAAGTTTGACCCGCCAAGATGTAGAAGAAATAAAAGAAAACAGAAATAAAAAAAAGAAACCATGCGTCGGGGTAGTTGGAGACCACAAATTGACGTGGGCAGAGCCGAAGATTCCCGGCCAGAACTCCTTTCCAAGATGCAAATTTGATTCCTTATGTTTTCTAGTGGGCCTACGCATGTAGTCCAATTCTTTAGTACTAGGTTCATCAATTTATACCCCTGTTCAGTACGTGTAAATTCATAGATATTGTGAGCTTACATATACATTAAGTAATGAGAGTGAATTTGATGGCCACAGTCCCCACATAAATATGAAACAAATTACCGAACCATGTAGACGCAACATATGTAGTACTAAGGTATTTAATATTTTTTTTAAGAGCAAAAGCAGCGGCCAGCTTTATTATCCATCAGGAAAATATCGTCGACAAACCATTTGGTAGAGCTCTAATTAACTCCGATCGAAGTCCGCAGGATCTCAGGGCTCAAGTTGCGCAAGTGTCTTAATTAGTTCCCAACCAGCCTTGGTCATTAAGAAAATTCTGTGATTTGTAATAAATTTGTACTACACATATTTGTATAAAACATTTGAGTAATTTGCACATCCTGTTACAAACAAAGAGTGAGGTCGATCTTGCAGAGGTCTGGAAAAAACATACAGCTTCGAACCAGTTGATAAACTTAAAAATAAATTATATTTCTGAGCACTTTTGTTGTAAAAACCATTTAATATATAAATTATATTTCCAGCTTTAAGAAGCCTATTTTGTTTCATTTTATGTAATCATTCCATGAAACTTTCTTCAACAATTATGTCCTATATATTGAATTAAGACATCTTTATGGTGAGTCAGTAAAGTAATATCTATTTGATGTAACTTTAATTTGTCGATCTAAGGCCAGGAGAGTATTGTCAAGATCTCACTTGGCCTTTTAAGCATTTATTTTGAAACGGCCACATACTTTTTAATTAGCACATATCTTTAATTTTTACAAATTACTATTTCTAAATTTTGATAATTTATGTATATATATACACACACACAAATGCTATTCTTCGCCTATGGTTATGGGTCTTATTCTTCACCCAGCTGATTTTATTGAATAATTTTTTGGTAAAAAATTTGGTTTTCACTGAGTGGTCTCGGTAAGAACATAGGAAGTTCTTAGTAAAAATTAGA
>BCLG01000558.1:135625-161026 GCA_001602295.1 Zoysia matrella
TGCGTGGGAAGAGGCAGAGCGGCTGGGCTGGGCGAGGGGTGGTGCGCGGCCCACTAGAAAAACAAGGCCAAAGGAATTTGATTTAAAGAAGATTTCAAAGCAAACAAGTTCGAATGAGCTCCAAAAATTCAAAAACCAAATTAGGCACTTGACAAGATAAATTTTAGCTTTCTCGGAAATTTCCTTTTCTGAAATATATCTTTATGTGAGATTTTCTTTTAAATAAATAAATAAAGGAAGGGGAAAAAGGAAAAATTGCTAAGGAGGTTTTTGTTTGAATTTTAATTTTATGGGTGTTACACATCCTACACATCACATAACTACTTTAATTGGATGAAAATTCAACAAGAAATCCATTCATTAATGTGAGATTACACATATTGCCTTTTATATACAAGAAACATATATACATATACTACAGGTTACTGTGCAGATAAATTGGCACATAGCCTAAGATGCATATTATAAACGTCATTGAAATCTACGACAAGAAAGAACGGATAATCATGCCTTCTAGCAAGGTTATAATTAGCTCTTGTCTCACTAGCCACTAGCATTGAGGAGGGAGGTGCAGAGAAAAAGAACGGGAGCAGGCAGGCGTAGAGAAGGAAAAAAGGGACGATATGGACGGAGAGAAGAAAAGGTGACCTTGTTGGTGAACCGTCAGCGTAGAGGGATGCAGGAAGACGCTCGATCCCCGATCCGGCGACAGTGGGACCCCAAGACCACCTGTGCAACCCAATGTACGACGTCAAGGATCATAAGATGTTTGAAATATTATGCTGTTGATTCCCCCAAAAAAAAAAGGATCATAAGATGCTTCACGAGCTGAGTCTCTTGCCACTAAAATATAGTAGAATCTACCAGTCTTCAAGTATACACAAACGTGTTCAATACATTGCTTCGTTAGTCAGCACAACTTCGTAATTGAAAAGTGCCAACTGAAGTTGATGAAACACACTCTAGAAACGTTGTTCTCTCTAGCAATAATTTGTTAGCACACTCATCCATAGAGAAATAGATAGCACAATCAACACTCCATGACACTGGTAATCCAGGTACAACTGAGAGGAATTAGAGCAGGGATAGAGGAGCAAGGAGTACAAGTTGGAAGAGCAAGAAGTGTAGGGTGGACAGTTCTAGAAGGTTCTAGAAGGAAGGGAACCTAGGGTTAGAGGAAGGGGATTTCTCTAGGAGGAAGAAGAGCGTTATGTTTGTATTTCTGTTCATCTCCCTCCTAGTCCAAGCGTAGAAAGAGGCCTTAACTTGGCCACGGTCCACGAGCCATACAACAGGTGGTCCATAGAGCATAGAACCTAACATTCCCCTCAAATGCCGCTTGCCCCCCGAGCCATTGATGTAGTGCTGAAAAGGTCCCAAAGAAAATGCTGATACTTCATGAACCTTCTCTACATGATCTTTGATTTTTATCTGACCGTGGGTAAATAACTCAGTCACCATGCATAATTGTTGAAGTATAAGTGAACTGCCCACCTTTCCCTATCAACTTAAGCTTTTGGGATCAACTAATTAGTTTATAGTAGCTCAATATAGTATCAGAACTAGAGGTCTCGAGTTCGAATCTCTATCAGCTTAAGCTTTTGTGGTCAACTAGTTGGTGCATAGTAGCTCAATGTAAATGATAGAAGCTGAATTCTAAAACCTATGTCGTCATGAATCCCTGAATCGGACAGAAGCTCCAACATACTTGATTCAATTTAGTGTGCCATACCAGCAAGACTTCAAAGGCATTATAATTTATGATTTTCACTTGTTGAGCCCAACAGGTAAAAAAGAATGGGCAAATTCCCTGTGAGCCACTAAAAAAACTTCCTTCTCAGCCATTGAAAAATTATTTTTTCCCTTCTGTGCCCCCTGTTGAAATTTTCTTTCCCCTATACGCCATTCCTGATAGATTTTCTTTTATTTTTTAGGAATGTGTTTTTTTCTTCTTTGGTAAGCCTCAATGAAACGCAACTAACATTGCTTCAACATCCGTGCCAATTTTTATGGTAATAGAACATATAGCTGTGAATAACAAAAATGTCCATTGCAAATTCAGCATATATTATGAACAAAAATTTTCATATGAATTTTACTTACCTTAATTTTTAGATGTATTAAAGAACTTGGTAAAATTCTGAAAGAAACTCAGTAATTCTCTTTTGTGATCTAGTATTTTATAAAAATTAGTTTCATGTTACATCTTTAATGAAAAAATATTTCAAGGTATTTTTGTAATCGGAAGTGGCATGTAAGGGAAGAGAAATCTCAACAGGGGGGCACAAAAGGGAAACTAATTTTCTAGTGGCTGAGAAGGAACTAAGTGTTTTTTCACTGGCAGGCCAATCTGCAACTGGACCATGAGACAGTGCAATATTCGAAGCTCCCTTTGAAGTGAGAGCGATCCAGTATTCTCCCAAATTGCATCCCATCTAGAGTGTATATAAACAGCAAGTGGTGGCCACGGCCTTGATCTTGTCTTCACTGCACCAGTTCCGACCTATGTAGGAGAAATAAGTGATGATCAATGTTGCTTCAGCAGCATGCCAAAATGAGAACTCAAAAGAACAATGGCCAAAGGGATGGAGAGAAACAGAATTTGATTTTTATTGTTGGCAACACTAATACTGTATGTACTCTTTCTTGTGGGTAGTTTGTAATTGTGCTGAAGAAAAACACCCATGTTTCAGCTGCTTGCATTGCCTTGCACTATGCCCAAGATAGATATAAGCAACAATGAAGGATAAGCTTAGCTGACCAATTGTTAATATGACCAGCAGAGAAAGCTTTAATGGTACCATCACTTGAGGCCACCATTTGCTGAAATGAGTGACATGGTTTTTAATCAGCCAACATCCTACTTCCATTACATCTTAACTGAAACTGATGATGTTTCTGTTAGCAATAATCTTGACATGGGTCAGTTCATCGTGTGCGTTGGTTGTTCAATCAGTCGAGCTCGCCATCGGCACGTCGCAGTGAGCATGCATGTGCGTATGCTGACTAGCTGCAGCATGGAGTCGAGCTGCGGATGCGTTCTGGTCACTTCGCAGAGCATCAAGGTTGAGCCAAGTTGCAGGTGTGCTGCGCGGGCGCATCAGCTCATTGCAGAGGTGCTGTGCGACATAGTCGAGCTGTAGCGTGACCTGCGCGTTGGCTGAGCACGTCGTGCGCACGAGCAAGGCGTTTGGCCATGGCGTGCGCTAAGTCGTGCAGGTCAACGTGAGTTGGCCGGGCGAATGGAGGACGTGCTCCAGTGTATCGTCGTGGCCTATAAAGCTGCTGTAATACTGCACTCTCCGTTGGTGTTAAGGAATAGAGAAGAAAAGCAACGGTGTGCCGTGGGCGTTGCGTCGCCATTGCCGAGACTCTGAGCTTGATCCCTGGGTCCAACAGTTTCCTGCATACATGTGACTATCAACTCTGCCTATTGTGATGGCAGAGTATGCAAGCGCCATATTAACCCACGGAGGCCAACCAAATTTAGTGCCACCACCACACTTCTGTGATAATAAAATGATGTATTGCTCATCAGTTGGAAGATAATCTAACTTGAAGCCTTCAAGAACTAAACTCCATGCCCGACTAGGGGACAACCAAGAGGCTCTCCATAGTACAAACACATTAGCTTCAGCGTTTTTGAACAAAGACTAAACTATTATCATCTGTAATGCTTCTTTGACAATCATGACATTCTCGTTAAACCATGATGCCTCAGGTAGAAACCTATCAATTAGTTGTGGTTGCTTGAAGTGTAAGCTAGCTCTTGCAGTGTACAAAAACCATGGAGGCTTTGGCAGTTTACTTCCATTGGAAAAACAAAGAAGATAGCCAAAACCATGGCTCGCAAACTCATGACCATCCCGAAAAAGAAGAGTAATGACAGGCATTACCTTGAGCCTGTTGTTTGCATTGTAATTGACGATGGCAGAAGTCAATAGGAACACCTCTGTCAGTGATGCATTGATGGAGTAAATCGCGTTGAGCATGGGCGAGGTCGTAGATGACTTCAGTGTAGTGGCTGGAGTGTGCACGACCGTCAGAATGTGTAGGGTGCTGACATGATCCAGTTTCAAGCACCCATTGGGTGTGGCAGTGTTGAAGTCACTAGACATGGTGGTGATGGCTATGGCTGTAGCAGCGGTAGGGCTAGGGTTGACTGCAGACACTGAAGCATAAGCCATAACGTTGATGATGTCGCTCAGACATTTCATCAAGAAGTTGGAGGGCATGCCAATGCTGGCATAGATGGGCATAGCATCAATGACCGTGGATGCAGTTGTAGCATGGGTGAGATTGACAATGACCTCCATGTTTATGCTAATCGACGTGGAGGATGCATGTTGGAGTCGCAACCGGTTGTGTCGGTGGGGGCTTGAAGCACCGCCGGTGACGAGCCTGCCTTGGTGTTGTAGTTGAACATGTTGGTGACGATGATGGACAAAGATGCACCAATGGCCTCGTCCGAATTGGTGTCGACCTCGGATAGTGAAGCTTTCACCTCTGGCCTCCACTCGGTGAAACGCATCGAAATCGCTTCTCGGACCTACTTCACCAGCTCCTCAATCAACAGCTTCGAGTTGAGCTCGATACCTCCCAACAGATCAGCCACAAGATCACAAATCTGATACCAATTGTTAATTACACTGGTAATCCAATCCGTAGAGCATAGTACCTAACATAATTGAAGCTTCCTTCTAAAGTTCATATCATCGCAAGCTGACATAGAGCGGTAGAAAAGGGTAGATTTTTGGAACACTTGTTAGATACAACCTGTATAGCCAATCCAATGTTCTTGGCAGTATTGCATCGAACATTATACAGGGGCACGAGCTAGCTTTCCACGGTAACAAGAAAAGTAGGTCAGCAGAGACGACGGTCCTGACGACGGCGTGCGTGGCTGCCACCGCGGCCTCGATGTCCAACGCAGTATCGAGGACAGTGACCATCACGTTCTTGCTTTGCTTGTCCACCACATGCCTGGTCTGGTCCATGGCCGCAGAGCCCTTTACGATGTTGCATCAGCTGCATATTTCACCTTTGCAGGCCTCATCTAATTTCTTAAGAGCCTTATCACGGCGTTGTTCTGACGCATCCTCATGCAGTTCTTAGACTTCGTGCCGTGAAAGGTCATGTTGGTTGGATGCCATTGGCATCACACTCTCCTCAGTGTTCAAGGTTCTCATCAACGATATCACTGACGAGTGCTCCCCAGTAGCTCGTGATACTGCTAAGAATGCACCCACGACGCCTAAGATTTTGACGGCAGCATTACGCGGCATTGAACATGGCGTTTGAGGGCTCGTCGGCAAATGAAAACAATGGCACTCAGTCAAGATAAACTGATGACCCAACCTGCCTGCATCGAATATTCATGTCAACACGCCCCAATCCAAGCCGATTTAAACTTTAACCCATTTTGATCCATCCAAAGGAACCCAACCCAAACGAACCCGCCCCATTAGCAGCCCTATTTGCCGCTGTTAGCTTCATAACCTTTGAAGTCTCTTAAAAGATATAAATTAATTTTGGTGATTGAGTAAACACCATAAGTAATCTATGTGGTTATAGGTTCTGCCCCGCACTTTCTACATCAATATGGTGAGCTTTCTTGATGGATGACAAGACGATCCCAAGAAGAAGTGTTTTGGGTAAATATGGACCAAGGCTAAGGAGTAGCTAGAGAGTCCATAGGATTGCCGGTACTATTAGGGGTCAAGTCAGTTCTCTCGGGTCATACAAGTGTTACGAGGTATGAATGCTCTTAGTAATCTCAGAAAACACTTAAGATGGCAGAGGAAGCAAGTTGGATGAAGCCGAAGACTCAAGTTTCAGTTTCAGAAGCAGTCGCTAGACTGTCCGATGGCAGTTTCAGCTTCAGAAGCAGTCACCGGACAGTTCGGTGAGGTCATTGGACAGCCGGGTGAGTCAGAAGATCAGAGTCCAGAGAAGATGTTTTATGGAGCCAGATGCAGAGAGTCACCAGACAGTTTGGTGCGAACAATGACTGGACAGTCCGATGTCCACAGAGATGAAGTCCAGAGAAGGTGTCTCTAGGAATCCAAAAGAGAGAGTCACTCGACAGTCCAGTGAAGATATGCATTGAACAGTCTGGTGTCATATGAAATGGATTCCATATAGGTTGTTTCTCAGGTCTGCAAAAAGATAGAGTCACCGGACAGTCTGATGGTACACTGGATAGTCCGGTGTGAAGAGTCACCGGAAGTACAGTGTCATATGGGATGGATTCCAGAGACGTTGTTTCTCAAGTCTGAAAAAGATGGAGCCACTGGACAGTCTGATGGTACACCATACAGTCCGGTGTGAAGAGTCACTGGACAATCCGGTGACTAGTAAAAGCAGACAGCTTTAAGACATCACGTTTCAACGGTTATTTATGGGTTGGTAGCCTATATAAACCGTGGAGAGGGATGTTGAGGAGTGTGCCTGAGGTTTGAATTACTGGAGCAAACTTATGAGAAGCTAAGTGATACCAAGGAGAGAGCACAACTCAAGATTAGAGATCTTTTGTGCTAGTAGGAGAGTAGCAAGGAGCATTCATACACTTCTAGAGCTTGTGAGGCTCTGAGAGGAGTGATCTTATCATGTTACTCTTGGTTTGGCAGCCTAGACAGGCAAGGAGTCGGTGATCGAGCTTCCAAGTAGATTGTGAAAGACGTCGCTAAGTTTGTACGCGGTTACGGGCCCCCCGCTTGAAAGGGACAACGAGAGGGAGCGCTCAAGCCTTGAGGCTTGCTCTTGCGAGTGAGTAGTGTTTGCTACATCCTGGATTGCTGATGACTTCACTTCGAGAGTGAAGCGTACCCTAGAGAGCACCGTTCCAGAAACAGCGGTAGGTACCGGTACTCTGATAGGAGTGGTTCAACGAGGATTAAGGGAAGACGACGACCTTCCGAGACCTAGAAAAAAATCACTGAGCATTCTCTACACTCTACTCTTTACTTATCGCATTTCATACTCATTGAGTAGTATGATAGGTTGTTCTACAATTCCTGTTGGTGGCTATCGTGCTAGTGCTTGCTTGATACTTTTTATCATATCACTAGTATTGCTAGGGATCTTGGTCACTAGAATTGTGTAGGTTGCTTTGTCAGTGATCAAGTCGCATTGTTTAAAGCTTGTAGTGAAATTTGAATTACATTGGATCACGTCGATTCAACTCTCTTCTCAGTGTCTTTGATCCTTACAAGTGGTATCAGAGCCAAATGCTCTTTTTCGGGCTTCACTGCCTTGAGTAAGGATGTCGAACAGGATGGAAAATCCACCCGTATTCGATGGGGATGATTACTCATATTGGAAGGGTCGCATGCAAGCCTACCTCGAGTCTATCGTTGGGAAAGCGTAGATTGTAACCTAAAACGCTAAAATCGCGAATGAGTGACTTGATCCTGCATTTGTTAAGTTCAATGCTAAGACCAAAAATGCCATCTTTGGATGGATCTCTAAAAATGTTTTCTTTAGAACCAATGAATCACTTACTGTTCATGAAATATGGTCTCAATTGCAAAACATTCATGAAGGCTCCACCGAGGCTAAGGAAGAGCGCTATTATGTACTTAAGAACAAATATGATTCTATTATCATGCTGCCCCATTAAAAGATTAATGATATTTTCTCTCTTTTGCATGTAGTGGTAGAAGAGATCAATTCCTTGGGCCTCAAGAGAAAAATTGAAGATGTTGAGATCATGAGAAAGCTCTCGAGATTGTTGCCGCCAAGCAACAATTCAATTGTCACATGTCTCTTTTAAACCGAATTAGCAAGCTCCTCCATTGATGTGATGCTCGAGAAGCTTATGGCTTATAAGGGATATATGTTGAGGCCCTCCACCGACTCTCAAGCGCCTAAGAATCTTGCTCTACAAGTTGAAGAATCACCCAATGGCAAGAGCAAAAAGAAGAAGAAGAAGGTGGAGGATGATGATGAGGATGATAAGAGCGAAATGAGGACCTTACACTCCTCATGAAGAAACTCTTTCTCAAGGAAAGACCTTCATCCTCAAAGTGCAACTCCAGATGTTTTAATTGTGGTAAGAAATACCACTTTGCCAAGGAGTGCCCTGAGCTCAAGAAGGAAAGAAAGAAGCAAGCTTCAAGGGAGAGTGAAGAACATGAGCCCAAAAGGAAGTTAAAGAAGAAGTTATTCATCAAAGAGAAGAGCAAATGCAGGGAGAAGAGAAAGTCACCACACAAGGTCTACAGTGTTGGTGAATGGCTCATCAATGTTGACTCCAACTCCTCTTCATCAAGCGAAGATGAAGAACTTACCAGTATCGCTACTAATGAGCTGCCATCACCGCCTCTTTGTTTGATGGCTCGAAGTTGTGGGGGCTATATGGATGAGAATGATGATCTTGAAGAAAAACATGAGGACTATGATGATAAGGATGATGCACGGAGCTATAATGATCTAATCCTCGTACTTGAGAAGGCCAACAAGACCATCGTCAAGAAGAACAAGAGGATCGAGATGGTGGCCAAGGAGCATGAAATAGCGGTATTTCAGGTTCATGAGCTTGAGGGTGAGCACAATGCTCTTAAGCAATCTCATGGAGCTCTACAAAACTCCTATGATAGCCTCAAAGAGAAGCACATAGAGCTAATTGAGAATCATAAGGCATTTGTCCTCACCCATGAGGCTCTTGACCTTGACTCTCTCTTTAACTCTCCTAAGTATGCAAATGAAGCGTCTACTTCTTATGATATAACCCTCTCTAAGGAGAGCATTACTATTGAGCGTAACATTTTGAAGAAATATACGAAGCTCAAGTAGGAGAGAGAGGCCGTGATGGACACCTTCGAGCGGCTCACTAGAGGAAGGCAAATACAAAAAGAAATCCTAAGCCGAAACCTTGTTAACAACCACAACCATAAGGGTTTAGGATCTTATCCTTCCTCTATCAACATCATTAGCAACGACAACGACATCCCTGCTTGGATAGCTCCGCTAATGGCAGATGACTATTATTATGAGAAGTGTTGCTGTAATGGTCACCGAGCCAAGGATTGTCCCAAGATGAGGGTTCAAAAAATTGTACCTAACACTAACCTTTACTATGAAAATATACACTACAAGCTCTTTCGGACAAAAGACGGTAAGGTAAAGGCAAAGCCACTTGGACCTCCTGACGCCAAGAGGATGATCAAGAGGATATGGATCCCCAAGGTGATCGTGGACCGAGAGACGAAACCAAGATTCTCTTGGGTCCCAAGAAGAAGTGAAGAGACCAAGGTAATGGACCGTGAAACATGATTGGAAATCCAAGAAGTCCACCGCATATGTGTACAAGCTTCAACACCAATCTACTCGTCAAGGAGGTTTTCTTTTGCACATAGTAGAATAGGTTTCTTTTTTTGTCTTGCATGTTACTTAGAACTCCTTTGTGGACTAGATGTTTGCACAACCATGCATTATGTGTAAAAAGATAAAAGAAAAGAACAAAAAATTAGTCAGTGTCTAACCATTTCAAGATATCTATGGGCATGGGGGAAGAAGCTTTACTTGCATCTACATGGCATAATTAATTTCGTGCATTGCTAGTTTGTAGTTAACATGCATTGCGTATAGGAACCACAGAGGAGGTGTTACTCTTGGATAAAGTAATTACATGCTTAATATGAACTCACAAACTCCATAAGAGTAACCAAAGCAATTGTTGAGCTTCATGCCATTGAACCTTGTGTCTAACGGACTCTAAGCTATCCACTTACGCAGTCCGTGAACATAGGTTCATACATTTCCTTTTTGCTCCTTCTTGCCAATTTAGTATGAAGGATAACTATTTCTTCATAAACGTTATATAACTATTTTTCCAATAGACTTCCATGATTGGGACTGGAAACAGAGCCACACATCTTTAGGAAATATAAAATTACATCAATAACATTGCAAATCGAGTGAAGTTGAGAATTGCTATCCCAAAGTTTTGAAAGAGGCAAATACCATTAGAGACTAGTTTCTTCTGAGAATTACCATCGCCATCATGTTTTCTATCAAATGTGAGCCGAGATAACATTTTTGAGAGAGAATATCTTCAAAATGCCAATTTTACCCTGCCCTTTCTTCATATTTTTTTCTCCTCCATGAACCTAAAGATGTACCAGCTGCCGGAGAAAAACACTGCTGCTTGTATCCGCCAGCAGGAGCCCACCCCGTGGCAGCATCACACAAGCAGCTCCGTCTCCAGCCACTACCTGGAGCCCATCCCAATGCCACACCGCATGCTCAGCTGTGCGGTTGAGCCCTCCGATCGCACCTGCACCACGCCCGTTGTTGCAAAGAACCTAGGCCGCCGCTGCACCGGATGCGCTACTTGACCAGATCTGGAGCTCGCCAGTATTAAGCTATGTACTTAGGGGTGCAAGTGGGTACCCAATGGGTATTTGTGGGTCAAGGGTCTAGTTCATTTCATTCCACTAACAATATAGGGTGGCAGACACAAAAAACAGGAAATTTGCATCCCTATATGTACTGAAATATATATGACTCGAATTGTATTAATTTTCTATATGTGACTTATATGTGTAAGACGGTCATCTGTGTATTATGAGTTAGTGTAATCCATGTTGCTGATGTCTCAATGTCTCATGATATTATTAGTATAATCCATGTGTGTTGTTGCATGGTCAAAAATGCTCAAAGGTCACGCTATAATCTCATCAAGAAAAGTCATGCTGATATATCTAACAAGCCATGCATAGTGCTTCAAAACCACGGGTAGTTTAGGCTTCTTAATTCTTCCGTTACATGAGAATTCCCTATCTACCACTGTAAAATAGAAGTTTTCCCTCTAAGCCATCAAAAATTCTATTTTTCCCTATCAACCATTGGTTTTCAATTTTATGCCTCGTCTACCATTGTCGTTAGCTCCGTCATCTGCCGTCCCATGCTATTTTCAATAATGACCATACTACCCATGCTTATTCCTGTAAAGCAACGAGACTATCGTTAGTAAAAAAAAAACAAAACTAGTCCATCTTCCTCCTCACGAAGGTTCCTCACCAGGGCCCCTTTTCTCTCTCCTCCTCATCTGAACTCCAACCATTCCTTACCAAATCGACTCCAAGGGCAGCACCAGGCTTACGGGAGATGGGGTAGGGAGCTATGGGCCTTGTTTTCTTGCCGATCTGAAGGCGGAGGGCAGCAGAGCGACGAGCACGAGTGCAGATCCAAATCAACCTGTGGAGCGGCTGCGAATTAGGCGTACCTTTAGGGCTACCAGGGCACAGGTTCAGCTTGGGTAAGAGGCTGTGAAGGAGCACCACAAGGGGATGGCGAATCCCGTAGCAAGTCCTCCCCATTCATGGTTATGTCAAGGTTATCATTTTTTTTTTGCTCTATTTTCATAACGTGCTAGTGCATTCAAATGCATATAGAATTAGTTCTTTTTTTATGCATGTTATTCACAGGATGGATCCTAAATCGAGCTATTTACTGAAAATCAAATTATTTGGCAACCCTAACTGTGTTAGAAAAGATATCTCGCATTTTGGTTTTGAAAAGTTTGTAGATTCTGACACAACAAATTTCAAGGACTTGCTTGAGGAGATTGTAGACGAGTTTCCACCAGGTTTCAACGATGTTGTCACTATTCAGTACTATGATGATGCTTGCAAATTATTTTCTCAAGTTAAAACAGATCAAGAATTACAAACATTGTTTGTCAAGCATGCAGAAAGTAAGATTGTGAGCATGTGTGTTACATACTCTGATCCCTCAGAAACACTTCGCCACCTAAAAAGGGGCGTAGTAGTGCAGCTAATGTCCCAAATACACCAGCCCTCTTATGTGCATCTCAAGTAGTTCAAAGCGTTCTAAGCACTGAAGCTGGCCAGTAGCTCTCTCAATCTAGCAGTAGCACACAACCAGATGATGACATCTATCTATTGAACCCATTGCGTGAGAATGAGTATGTTGGCATCGATGAGGAGGGTGTGTACTTAGGGACAAAACCTGTAGTTGCTTTTGATTTGGTTGATCATAGCAAGGACAAGGACAATGTTCCAGGAAAGGATTCTGATTCTGATTCTAATTTTGATGAATTGGGTTCTGATTCCAATTCTAGTTTTAACTTTGAGTCTGAGGCCGAATTTGTGGAGGAATTGATAGCAAAATACTCTATGCCTGATCATATCCCACATGTAGCTTATAATAAAGAGGACCCTCCAATAAATGTAGGTAGCATTTATCTAAACATTGAAGAGTTCAAGTTGGCACTTTCTCAACATGCAATAAAAAATGAATTTGAGTATAATACTGAGAAAAGTGAACCAGGCCGATTTAGGGCCTATTGTTCAAGGAAAGAAGAGGATAAATGCCCTTGGAGGATACATGCTTCTACAATGGAGGATGAAGTCTCTATAATGGTAATGCCTAATTCTTTTTATCTTATTTACTTTTTTTTGTTGTTTTACCTAACTGCATAACTAATTGATTGTGCTATTTGTCTTCTTTAGGTCAAAGTTAACCCATGTGAATGATTGTACCAGCACAAGGAGAAGAAGAAGGTGAAAAATGCAACAAAATTTTGGGTGTGTGAAAAGGTGAAGGATTGGCTCATAGAAGATGCGACATTAGGAGCATCAGGGTTGCAGTGGAGGATTAAAGACAAGTACAAGGTACATGTTCACTACAAAAGGGTTTACATGGGTAAGGACTTCAGACTTAACCAACTCTATGGTGATTGAGATAGTAGTTTTGACAGTCTCTATAGGTTTAAGGCAGAGATAGATAGATCTTGTCCTGGAAGCTTTGTTGTCATAGATCATCAAACTGTAAATGGCAAGATTAGATTTAGGAGGTTGTTCTTTGCTTTGAGACCTATTGTAGATGGATTTCTAAGTGGTTGTAGGCCGTATTTGACAATAGATAGCACATTTTTGACAGGCAGATTTAAAGGTCAACTAGCCACTGCTTGCGGTTTTGATGGTCATAACCGGATGTACCCAGTAGCTTTTGGAGTTTTTGATTATGAAAAAATGAAAACTGGATCTGGTTTATGAAAAGGCTTAGAGAGGCTATAAGATCACCTTAGAGGCTTAGCCATATGTACTGATGCTGGACAGGCAATAATGACAGGAATCAAAGAAGTGTTTTTTGAAGTAGAACACAGAGAATGTATGCTTCATTTAGTCAACAACTTCAAAAAGAGGCATTATGGGCAAGTGTTTGATGATCATCTTTGGGCAGCATCTTACTCATGGCATCCATATTTCTTTGTAATGGTATTGATCTAATATTCTCTTTAGGAAAAGTGAGAGAAGCAGCATTCAGTTATTTGCACTATTCTTTGTCAGGTTATGGCAAGATTACAAACAATGCCATGATTGGTTAAATGAAATAATTTAATGAACTACCAAGGTATTGTAATCCAGCTGAAGGAAGAATTCATCACATCTCAGTGCACGTGATCAGATCTAATCATATCCAACTCATGCTGGCATCAGACAATTTTCTTAATAGGCCTTAAAAGACTCACTGGATACTTAATCTGCAAACAAGTTCCAAACCATACTGACTTTGACTGCAATAAGTTGAAGCAAAAGCACAGTATTCACAGTATTGTTTGGAATAGTCGTTTCAAGGTTAAAAAAAAATGCAAGAAACTTAGGTTAACTAATGACATCTCGATTCGTCTTGCAATCTGTGTTGTTTTCAGGGACCCATAACAGAGGAATCAAGGCACAACACTAGCAGCAGTCGTTCTTGAAGCAATAGAAACATACATTTGTCATCACTGGACATTCTGGACTGAACCAGGAATGCACAATGCCAATAAAAGCAGAGACAGCCAGAACAAATTAGCGCGAACTTGTTTAATCAACTTCATCTCCGGTGCGGCTGATTTTGTTTCAGGGAATCAGTGCTGCTGATTAGGCACTGGTGCCTAGAAAGGCAGGGAAAGCCTGCAGTGGTGTCTCGGTTATCTATCGAACAATCTGACTGACAGTAAGTCTCTACAACAGAAGTCACTCCTTTTTGGATGATGAGTGATTGTTTTTAAAGGACCCGCCAAGAAGCTAAAAACAATTTTTATACTAGCACCGAAAGGAATCCGAATCGCGTGAGGTTGGAATATTCAGAAGGATGGAAAGTAGAGCTGATGGGGCAGCAGATGAGACAGTAGAAAAAAAAAAGATGGGATCTTAGGGGAGAACAACATGGGCGCAATAGCAAAAGCGGAACCTTGAGCTTGGCGCGCTCCCGGATGAGGGTGAGGGAGGTGTCGATGACGCGGCTCTACCCTCGCTCCACCGCCTCTGCCGAGACCCTGGACGCACTCAGCCGCTGGAGGTGCCGGAACCACTTGGTACCCGCTGCCGGGCCGCCCATCTGAAATTCTCTCTCTCTCTCTCTCCCCCCCCCCCCCCTCGAAGGTTAAAGTGCATCTAGGATCCTTTGTGAATTTTGGAATGAATTGTGACAAACAATGAAAAAAAATGAAAGAATTTGATGGCATTTTATGAGTATGTGTCAGGGACAAAGTCTACGAATGATTATCGCCCCCTCCCTCAAAAGGAAGAGAAAATTGTTGACTCCTTAACTCTGGTGTTTTAGTATTTATATCTTTTTTGAGTCATAGGACCTTCGTACTATCAAGAGGGGTTCAGCATTTTCTATCATGAAATTAGTTAAGTGCTCAAACTTTTTTTCATCTTGATTCTAATCATTTGTGTTTGGTAACTGGCTCCGGACTTATCCGGTTTCCCGAACTTGTTCGGTAACGGACCTGTCCACCCAGTGACCGGACTCCAAAGAGGGAGCACGCTGTCACTTCGGACTTATCCGAGAGTCCGGACTTGTTCAGCACCGAACATGTTCAACCTAGCTGTGAACTCGAGAGAGTTGTCCCTCTGGCAGAGCCAGACTAGTCCGCTCCTACGGACTAGTCCGGGCCCGAACTTGTCCGTCAAGGCCTGCGAACTTCAGAGTTGGAGCACCCTGTTATTCTCCGGACTTGTCTGCCAGCGGACTTGTCCGCTGGGCAAGCGGACTCTATAGTGGTTACACCACGGCCGGACCGGACTTGTCCGTGCCCTCTGCGGACTCCAGAGAGATGATCATGTTACCGTTGAGCTCGATATCCGGACTTGTTCGGACCTCTGGACTCGTCCGCTCTTGGTATTTTTGGAAGGTCATCCTTGATTGATTTATATAATCCCCCTTCCCCCCACGTCTTAGGGTTAACAAAAGCATTCAAATCTTTTCAAATTACGCTTTGAAACTCTCTGAGATCCACCTCTCTTCCTCCACTCATTCTTCATTGAATCCTCTAGGGTTTTGATTAAATAAATAAGAGATTGTTAGTCCTTCATCTCGATTCGTTTTAAGCACTTGATCTTTTTATTACAGAACTTGCAGGGCTTATTACTCTTAGAGATTCGTCTCTTAGACGGCTAGGTGTCGCCCAGAATCCATCAAGGACATTGTGGTGAGATCCAGGAGGTTTGTATCACCCATCTTGATCTAGTGAAAACCATGTTGATCTTTGTGGTCACTTAGAGAGGTTAAGGGTTGAGTGCAACCTGGTCCTTTGTGGACTCCTCAACGGAGACGTAGGTTTCTTTGTGGAGCTGAACTTGGGTCAAAAATCCCTGTGTCTTTCGTCTCTATTTGTTTTTGAGTTTGATCTTTTTCTGCTGCGATTAGCGAACTTATCCGAAAGGACCGGACTTGTACGCTACCGGACAAGTCCGACTGAACGGACTAGTCCGCCCTCTGTTTTTCTGATCACATTGTTTTTAAGTGTCATTTTTTAGGTCATTGCCTATTCACCTTTCTAGGCAACTTTTAATTGGTATCAGAGCAAGTACTCTCGTTTCAATAGCTTAACAGGTAGGAGAGTTAAAGATATCGACCGAGAAGATTGGTGATTCATCCTCACGCAAGGAGAACTACACCAACGTCCAGTTCGACTACAACGAGCTGAAGACCGAGTTGAAGATTGAACAAGCCTAGGGGAAGATTTTTCATCTTCGATGGAACCTTCTACGAGCACTAGAAGTTTTGAATAATCACCTACCTCGAGTCGATGGGGCCACAAATCTTGAAGATTGTGGAGAAAGATTTCACTTTTGAGAATGAAGAAGAATCTACTCAAAAGGATGAAGTCAATATGCACCGCAACGCTTAAGTTACCTCTGTGATCATTTCGGCACTAAGCCCAAATGAGTACATCAAGGTGATGGGGATAAGAAATACCCACAAGATTTGGAAGAAGCTCAAAATCATCCATAAAGAGACGGACACCATCAAGGAAGCTAGAGAAGATCTCCTAAGAGGACAATACAACTTGTTCATTAGAAAGAAGAATGAAGGACCTCAAAAAGTACATGATCGTCTCATGAAGATCGTCAATAAGAGAACAGCTCTTGGAGTGAACCTTGAAGATATCGAAGTCAACAAAAGGTTACTTCAAGCCCTTAAACCTTAGAACTCACATTTGTGTACTTTTATTAGGGAGAAGGAAAACTTCAAGAACTTCACCGCGGATGATGTACTCAGATGACTTCTTGCTCAACAAGATAAAGATGAAGAAGCAAGAAGGGTCAACTCCCTAATCGGCAACACCACTTCCGAAGAAAAAGGCATAGCCCTCAAAGCTAAAGGGAAGAAAGTGTATCTTTAAAGCTCAAGCGAAGAAGAAAGTGGTGATGAAGAGTTCGCGCTGCTCATGAGGAAGTTCAAAAAGTTCGTGAAGAAAGGCGGTTTCCACAAGAAGAACTTCAGCAAAGGTAAAACTAGAAAATCTAAGAGAACTTATTATGAATGTGGAGAGAAAGATTATTTTATTGCAGAGTGCCCCAACGCCAAGAACAAAGATGAGAAAGAGAAGAAGAGTAACAAAGAGTACAAAAAAGACAAAGGTAAGAAGTACAATAAACAAGCCCACATAGGACAAAAATGGGACTCCGACTCCGACTCCGATGAAGGTGGCATTGCTACATTGGTGATAGACGTCACTCCAACCAACACCTCTCTCTTTAGAAACTTGAGTGATGAAGAAAAAGATGCACCCACTTGTCTCATGGCAAAAGGGTCAAAGGTATTAAAACCTAAACTTGACTCTAACGACAGTGAAGATGATGATGATGTGTCTAGCTTGCTTGAATTAATAAATATACTTGAGAAGCAAAGAAAAAAATTGAGAGACAAGAGGATATTCTTGAGAAGCAAAAAGACTTGCTCATTCTTAAGAAGAAAAAAAACCTTGATCTTGAGAATGTCCTAGCTCTTGAGAGGAAGAAAGTGGATGAATTAAATAAAGCTTTGGCTGAAGTTAATGATGCTAGCGAAACCTTTAAATTCGCTAATGATGCACTTCAAGAGGAGTTTAACACCTTAGAAAAACTCTGCTATTCTCTTAAAGTGAAAGTTAGCGAACTTAAAAGAGAAGCATCTTCCTTGAAAGAAGCGTCTTGCACTCCTTCGATTGCTATTTGTGACAGGTGCAAAGATGTGGAGGTTGAGAAGTTGATTGAAAATGAGAAGATTATTGTACAACTTCAAGAACAAGTCAAGACTCTCAATGCTCAAGCTCAACAAAGCAAGATCTCCATTGAGCAAGAAAATGCCAATTACGCAAGAGGAGTGTATATGAACACTAGACGCCACATGTCAAAGATGGCATTGGATATGCAAAAGGTAAGAGTGACAATGCGAGAGAGAACAAGGACGGCAAGGAATTTGTGAAGTTCAACAAAGGAGGAAGTTACAAATCCAAGAATGAAGCTTCTCCAACACCTCCTCCAAAGAACACTAACACTCTTCATTATGCTAAACTCTTTCATGATTTTGATGTTTTTTATGTACTAACCAAGAATGCTTTTGGTAGGGTTATTGCTAGATATGTTGGGCCATGCCACAAGAATACCAAATCTTGTGTGTGGGTGCCAAAATCTCTTGTTACTAACGTGAAAGGACCCAAACAAATTTGGGTACCTAAAAACAAAGTCTAATATGTTTTGTAAGAATACTCCTCCGGTGAAAAAAGTTGGGTGATTGACAGTGGCTAGACCAATCATATGACCAGAAAGGAGAAGATGTTCTCATCTATTGAAGAGGACAAAGCTCAAGATGACAGCGTTATCTTCAAAGATGACAAAAAGGGAAAGATAATCGGTCTTGAAAAATTTGCCATTTCTAAAGACCTATCCATCATGGATGTTCTTTTGGTTGAATCTTTGAGCTACAATTTGTTATCCATGTCACAATTGTGTGAGATGAGTTACAATTGTTTGTTCACCAATCATGATGTGACTGTCTACAAAAGAGAAAGTTGTACCGTGGCATTCAAAGGCTACTTTGAAGGAAAAACTTTATCTAGTACATTTCTCTACTAATGAAGTAGTCTCGGATACGTGTCTTGTTGCCAAGTCAACATTAAGTTAGTTGTGGCATCGCCGCCTATCCCATGTTAGCATGAGAAACCTTCACAAACTCTAAAAAGAAGGTCACATCATAAGACTAACGGATATTTGCTTTGAGAAAGATAAAATTTGCGGTACATGTAAGCCGAAAAGCAAGTAGGAGAAAGTCATCCATCAAAAAATATCATGACGACTACAAGACCATTGGGGATGCTACATATGGATTTATTTGGACCCGTGGCGTATATTAGCATTGGTGGTAACAAATATGGTCTTTTTATTGTTGATGACTTTTCTCGTTTCACTTGAGTATTTTTCTTGCATGACAAAGGTGAAACAAAAAGTGTGCTCAAAACATTTTTGAGAAGAGCACAAAACGAGTATGAAGTGAAGATCAAGAAGATAAGAAGCGACAACGACACCGAATTTAAGAACACTCAAATGGAAGAATATCTTGATGAAGAAGGCATCAAACATGAATTTTCAGCACCCTACTGCCCTCAACAAAATGGGGTTGTTGAAAGGAAGAACCGAACGCTCATCGAGATGGCAAAGACAATGCTAGATAAGTACAAGACGTCCAACTATTTTTGGGCTGAAGCTGTCAACACTGCGTGTCATGCAAGCAACCGCTTGTATCTACATCAACTCTTGAAAAAAACTCTCTATGAGCTTCTCACCGGTAACAAGCCTAATATCTCATACTTTTGACTTTTTGAAAGTAAATGTTATATGCTAAACAAGAAATCCAAATCCTCTAAGTTCGCACTTAAAATTGATGAAGAATTTTTGCTTGGTTATAGATCAAACGCTCACGCCTACCGTATATTCAACAAAACAATTGGTTGTGTTGAAATAGCACGTGACGTGACGTTTGATGAATCTAATGGCTCTCAGGAGGGACAAGTTGTTAATAAAATTACAGATGATGAAGAAGCTTTGACCGTGGCGATCAAGAGGATGACACTTGGTGAAATCAAGCCACAAGAAAATCAAGAGTCATCTACACCCACAATTCAAAAAAAATCATGGCATGGCAGGTGGTGAAGAATCAAGTGAGAAAGTTTAACAAGAGGCAAATAATGTAGTTGATTAAACTGACAAGCTTCCCATCCATAATCAACACATTAAAGAAGATAGTTACAGACAAGACCACAAGTGCAATATCTACGAGTACATCAAACAGTACAACGAGATCACCCCATTGAGCAAATTCTTGGTGACATTGATAAGAGGATAATCACTAGATCTCGTATAGCTAAATTTTGTGAACATTACTCGTTTATCTCCTGTCTTGAGCCTCTTAGGGTAAAAGAAGCGCTAAATGATTCAAACTGAATAATGACGGTGCAAGAAGAGCTCAACAACTTCACAAGAAATGAAGTTTGGACTCTCGTGGAACGACCCAAGCAAAACATTGTTAGAACCAAGTGGGTCTTCCGCAACAAGCAAAATAAAGACGGTGTTGTGATAAAAAACAAGGCGAAATTGCTGGCCAATAGCTAGACTTGAGTCAATTAGAATATTACTTGCTTTTGCTACTCACCATGGTTTCAAGCTGTTCCAAATAGATGTGAAAAACGCCTTTCTCAACGGTCCGATAAAGAAAGAAGTATATGTTGAGCAACCACCAGGTTTTGAAGATGAAAAGTACCCAAATCACATGTACAAGTTTCACAAAGCTCTCTACGGGTTGAAACAAGCACCAAAGAGCTTGGTATGAGTGCTTGAAATACTTCTTCATCAAGAAAGACTTCAAAATAGGGAAGGCTGATTCTACTCTTTTCACAAAGAAAGTCTCTAATGATATTTTTGTGTGCTAAATATATGTCGATGACAATATATTTGGTTCTACTAACAAATTTCTTTTTGATGAGTTTAGCAAACTTATGACCAAACAGTTTGAGATGTCTATGATGAGAGAATTAACATTCTTCTTAAAATTTTAAGTGAAGCAATTAAAAAAAGAGACTTTCATTTGTCAAGCCAAGTACATTAAAGATATGATCAAAAAATTTGACATGGCAAATGCAAAGCCGATGAAGACTCCTATGTCTACCAATTGCCATCTTCATCTCAACAAGAAGGACAAATCCGTCGATCAAAAGGTATATCGCTACATGATTGGATCCCTCCTTTACTTAGTGCATCTAAGCCGAATATCATGCTTAGTGTGTGTATGTGTGCAAGATTTCAAGCCGATCTGAAAGAATGTCACTTAGTGGCAGTGAAGAGAATTTTGAGATATCTGGTTCATACATCAAATCTAGGACTATGCTACCCCAAAGGCACAAAACTCAATCTCATTGGGTATTTCGATGCAGATTATGCCGGATGCAAAGTGCACCGTAAAAGCACACCGGAGACTTACCAGTTCTTGAGAAGATATCTAGTGTCTTGGTCATCTAAGAAACAAAATTTTGTTGCTCTTTCCACAGCCGAAGCGGAGTATGTCGCAGCCGGTAGTTGTTGTGCTCAACTTCTATGGATGAGATAAACTCTAAAGGATTATGGTTACAATTTGAACCGTATTCCACTCCTATGTGACAATGAGAGCGCCATAAAGGTTGCTTACAATTTATGTGAGCACTCCTGCACTAAACATATAGACATCCGACACCACTTCCTATGAGACCACTCTATCAAAGGAGACATAGAAATAGAAATTTCCCATGTATCCACACAAAAGCTTTTGTGAACTTAGAAATGAGCTAAATATCCTTGATTCTCATAACGTGGCTTGAAGTGTTGCATATCTGTTGTATCGTAGGATAGAGTTTGAAAATAAAAGATTTGTAAAATATTTTGCATGTTTTGTTTTTGAAAATCTCAAAAGTTTTAGAAAATTTCATTATAAAAAGTGTAATCATTGTTGATTGATTGATTGTCTCTGAAAACACTTTGCATAATAATGTTTGTTGTTTTGAAAATTATCAAATGGTTCACTTTCTCCAAATATCAAAGATCCATTCCTTGATTCAAGACTGCGAGGACCAGACTAATCCACAGTCCCGAACTAGTCCGCTAGCGGACAAGTTCGAACCATGGGGTCTATTTAAACCCCCAAGTCTACTTTCTCCTCAAACACTATCTCACATTCTCTCTCCTGCGCCAAGCCCTAGCTCGTGACGCCCGTGGCAATCCAGCATTTTGACTGGTGGAAAGTGAATCCATTCTGTAAAAAAGCTTCTCCACTCCCGGACTAGTTCGGAACCTCGAAAGTTCGCTTTCTTTTCATCCTCGTTCGAAGGTAATCTCTTCTTTAGGGTTTGAGTTTGAAATATGGTTGTTCCCGTTCATAACTTTCAATTCTTTTTGTGAGGTCACTTCTAGAATGCTATAAGTGCTTTGTATGTAATATGGCTCGAAGTTATGGTCAGATCTACAAGTCCGCTGTTTCGGACAAGTCCACTGTCAGACAGAACATGTTGAATAAGTTCAATCAATTGTGATTAATCATCCTCACATTCTACTCTAATCTGCTACTCTGTGCAGCTGTCAGCATGTCAGGTGAAAGCAGCTCTCGTCCTAAAATTGTTGCAAAGAAGAGAAAGATCCACCTTTCAGTTATTGACCGTGATGATATTCAAGAGGAGTTTAAAAACATCAACATGGTGCTGGCAACGCCAGTAGATCATGAGAGACAGAGAAAGTGTGGACTATATAAAAAATTCATCAGCTGCTATGATCAGATGTCGTGAGAACTGCTATGAGAAAGACAAACAGTGTATTAATACTAGGTTCTGGAGCTATTTTCATACAGACTACTACTACTTCGTGTACTTGAAGTTGAAAAATCCATTGATTGTTATACAGTGAATTGATTAGAAGTATATGGATAGAAAGAACAACTCTATGTTCAATGAAGTTATTGAAGCTTGCACTTATCATGGGATCAAAGATATTTCAGGTTTTCTGTACTCTTGGAACAAGCCACTGATAGCTTAGTTCTATACCACTCTCTATTATCATCAGAAAGAAGAGAGTCAAAAAAGTACTCAGTGACAGTTTAAAAATTTGCCAACTTCATCAAGTTTCTCGGTGGTTTCTCCTATCCGGCTCGAATTCATAATGAACTAGTACTTGATGTCAATAAAATGGACTTCATATACGACACTTCTTCTCACTTCTCTCCGTTTAGCACATAAAATTTAACTTCGAGGAAACAAATACAGTTATACAGGTTTTCTTAACCGGTAAGAATTCATGTCAAAAAGCACATGTTTAGCATATCACTGATTATTTATTGAGAAGTTGAGTTAGTATCAATGTGTCACTGATCAAGGGGAGTGTTTTACTGAGAACATAGTTAGCAATATATCGCTAATCTCACTATATTCATAATAGTTGCTGGTTTGTAGAAATGTATCATTCACTGGTCAAGGGTAGTGTTTGTTGTTACTGTCTTGTAGCACTTATATTTATAAAGTATCATAAAAAACTAATATTTATAAACACATCTGATTAGTTTTTGAATAATCATTGATTTATGAAAAATGTTCTCAGGAGAGAAAATAAAAGGTGGCTTTGCTGTAGAATGGGAAAATGAAGACAGAAATAAAAGAAAAAAGGGCGTGGAGAGCTAAACAGAACCATCTTGTTAATAGCCTCGCCTCCGATCAGTGTGACTGACCAGGGTGTCTCCTAATGTGCAGCTCGTCAAATTGTCTGCCACTGCAGATGAAATATGCAAAGTGAAATTCAAAAGAAAAGCAGAATAAACAAAACACAGATTTATATCTGTGGAAAGGAAATTTGTAAGCTAAATAATAGAAGAGCTAATAGAGAAATGCAATGTAATGCTACAGTTATGGCACCACAACACACGTCCTAGTTATTACTCCAAAAGAAATTGGAAAAAACATTTCCATCAAAGTGAGGACAAATGATTTAATTCACAATTGAGTAGCATAGCTCACCAAATTTTTTTTTTCTCTGCCCAACACATAAGAATTTTCCACATCATAGTCCTTGAGGTTTGCACAACCCATAATCATTGAGAACTACTGTTGCCTCACAAAACCAATAAGAAGAAAGTACTTATGTGTTTCAGTTTGATTGAAAATCAAATATGCAGAGTCCAGAGTAATTGATTATCTCCGTCATGAAAAGACGTATTTAGAATATCATTAAATCAGCTAAAAAATGTCAAAATGTCATACTGATACATAAACTTCCATCATTGTTTTTATTTAGGAAATAGCAATTTCGAAAGGGAAACTTCTAAGGTAAATAACAGATTTCTACTGAAATGAGAGCAGCAGTATTTGCACTCAGAATTTCTTTGGCTTGCTTCTTCAACTTAGCTATTGCCTTGGGAGAGTATACATACCTTGTACATCGTATGTATAACAATATCAGCAAAATATTCAGATTCAGAGTAAATATTTAGAGAGAGAAGACCTAGTTTAGAGAGTGCAGATCAGAGGCTTCAGCGCGCACCTTCCTGCCAAAGCAGAGTTTTCTTTATAGAGAACCATCAGCATGAAAAAAGTTGAGCTAGTAGTACAGCGTGGCTCCGTTAGAAAAACGGTTAGAATAGCCTCATGTGTCTGAGATCTGCCTGTTAGTCTGATAGCTCTGTGTCATCCCTTTCCCAGTGAAAGAAAAAAGGTTCATGAGATAGGACTCAGAAATAAGTAAAATTGAAGTTCAGTATAACAGTAATGTAATTTGCTTATGACTTACATTGCCAGTGTTTAGTAGATGATTTGAGGAAAAGTTCAAATCACAAGTTTAACCTGATCGTTGTGTCCCTGTTCACCTATGATAGATGACTCAGAACTAATAACATCTATAAACGAATTCATAAGTGAGAACCTGTAAATCATGAGTTTAAAAACATTAGTAACATCAATTGTAGTCAATATTTGCGAATGGTAGTGTTATAACATCAGTTGACAAATAATGTAACTTCTAGATCACCGTACCCAAGGGGTCAGAACTTAAGAAAGCAGTAGGGTATGCAAAATCAGTGATTCTTACCTTTGTTCAGTATTTCTGTAGTGTACGTACCATGCCTGTGCTAGAAAGGATATCCTTGAAAAATGGGGCTCCCACTGTAACTTTTTCATTCAGAGATTTAATATACTGGAAAATAATCAGAACAACAATAAGATGACATCAGGGATAATTCATGGGAAAAGGGGGGCTTTACTTGCATCGGTAAGAAACACACCTGGACAAAATTGCCGCAGACAGTGTCCGCATCTGCTGTGTTAGGATTGATAATTTGCCGAAGATGGCTTTGGTTTATTTGCACGAGCTGAGCGAGCTTCCCGCACCAGACGGTGAAGGGGTGTGGGATGTGCAAGAGCAATCCCATTTCCCCCACCATGCCCTGTGCCCTATTTTCATCACGAACTGAGGACGTGTTTGTTTCGGTATTTTGTATCGTATTCAGATTACAGAGGTTAATCCAATCCGTTACATTTGTTTGGTGAAGTTTATCTCGTAATCCCATACCACGTATTCGGACACCAGAGCGTAGAGATTTGAATCCCTCCCTTCTCCATTCGTATCAGAGTGATGCCGCCACGTCTCTCCATCTCTTCCCACGCACTGACAGCCAACCCGCTTGTGCGGCGCTTGGCCGCGGTCGGCGGTGCCACGGGAGTGCGCAGAGGGGCACGCGTTCAGTCTCCACCTGCCGTCGGGCACGCCGTCCATGCGCAGCAGGCGGAACTAAGGGGTGCGTGGCTCGAGGTGGGGCACGCGCTCGGCAGCCGCTTGACGCCGGGCGCGCCGACCGTGTGCGGCGGGCGGAGCGCGGAGAGGGGCGGCTCGCGCAGGGATCGGGCGGAGCCCTCCGAATGGCACCGGCGCGTAGGACGCCTGCGGCCCACGCGTTCAACTGCTGTTGGCCGTCAGCTGGATCGCTCTGCTGCCGCCTCGGCCCGCCATGCGCGCTTGTAGTCCTAAATCTAATTGTCGTTACTTTGGTTGGGAAAAAACTGGAGATTAATTAACTAGACTAGACTAAAAATAGCGCAGAGAAAAAGAAGGCGGC
>BCLG01000558.1:161176-173036 GCA_001602295.1 Zoysia matrella
TGTTGCAGCAGCAGAAGGTGACGCAGAGCCCGTGAGGATGGCGCTCTTCCTGGCTGCACCTTCGCTTGGAGGAGGGGAACCCCATCAAAAGGGTGGGGAGGAAAGGGGAAAGCGCTAGGGTTTGGGGGCAAGAGATGAGACGTACTTCCGTTCTGGCCAGTGATGAAATTGACGTGGCTGCCGATCCTGCAGACCGGAGGGGCACATGAAGTTCGCAGGCGAGGCCGCTGCTCAGGGGAGCAGGGCGGCGAGACGTCGGCCCTGGAGCGCGGGGTGGGTGCGGGGTGAGGGGCAGCGGAGGTCGGGGGCAGGGGCTCCGTGCCAGCACGGAGGCGGAACGGGTAAGCCTTGGCACGGAGGGCTGAGATCGCGCGAGCGGGGAGCGAACGGCCGAGATTGAGGATAAACTGTAGTTGCTACAGTCTATGAACAGTGCCAGGCGATTTAAAGAAAAAAAATTACTTTTACGTTTTTCCTCTGTGAAATTGAACTAATTTCAACGCAATTCTAATCATGTGTTTCAAAAGGGCCCTCGAGCTTTACGTACATGATACAATGATACAATGGAGGCCACGCAGTAGCGGAGCTCGAGTTTATTCAAAAGGGTGCAATACTGTCATTTAAATTGCTTAATCTTGCTTTTTTAAGCTTTGTGGGTGCATAATGATGAGTTTAGGGGGTGCATAACTGAAATTTTCAAAAGTTCTGGGTGCATACGCACCCACAGGTGCCTATGTAACTCCGTCCCCCGGTCCGCACGGGCACGCACGGAAAGGGGATGAAGATGGAAGAGACGGGACGCGAACGCGAAGTGCTGCGTTCCATTGCAGCCTCTTCCTCTCCTATACAAAGACCGTGCGTCGTTTGCTTGTGTGTTCTTCGTTTTCGATTGAGTTTCTTTTTCTTTTATAAACATGATTCAAATTTTTTGCCATGGATAAACATGATTTAAATGTTTTAGTTACTGATGTGACTTTAATATACGCTCAACTATTTCAAAGACATTGAATTTTAAAATTAAGTAAAAGACAAAACACATTGGTATTGGTTTATTTTGCTGTGTTATTTCCAGGGGCTAACTCCTTATCTGTCATTGAAAAAAGTTTGTTTTCTTATCAGTCACCATAAAGTTTAAATTTTCTTATTAGCTTTCTATTTTAACTTTTATTTCTTAGTCACCACTATAGTCATTTTTGTTATTAAAATGCCCATTACCTATTACAAGCCAAACTTAAATTGCGAGCACCGTAATTTCTTCAATAATTTTGTTTCGATATTTTTTATTATGATTCCTTTAGTAATTTTCTAGCATTCAATATTTTTGTTTTAGTTTGCTTAACAGAACAAATCTTAAAAATTACTGATTGAATCGAAACAAAAATTATTGAAATGAAATATAATTATTGAGGGAACTAAAACAAATTACCGAAAGAATACAAATAACATTACTGAATAAAACTAAAATAAAATCACTGAAGGAATTGATACAAAATCATTAAACGGCATCAAAATAACATTTTTATTGAAAAATGCAAAATAAACCTGTGACGTAAGATAATAGAATTTCAACTGAAATATAACTGCCTGGTTCTGAGAGTTTGAACTTAATATTTTCAAAGCGCCAACTTGAAGTATAAAATTTGGCAAATGTTCTCGTTGGCCGCGTAGGGACATAAATCGAATAAAAAGTACACTAAAGTGATATGGCCCAATAACTCAGCCCGCACTCGCTTCCTCTTGGCCCAAACGACGAAGCTACAAAATACACGCTGACCACGAGGGGCGTGTTGCATTCCGCTGGGCCAATTCTGGACCATTTTCGACGCATTGGACAACTGGGCCAAATTGTCCTTCATTTGGACTTCTATATGTTTTTTATTCGGGTGCATTTCGGGTGCGATTTCACTCCCACGCAAAAATTGGCTGAAAATAAAAAAAAATTAGCCTTTTTCCGCTGAAATTCTCACAGAATTTTATATGTTCTCTGTTTTAGCAGATTTATTCGTTCTTTAGAATAAAATAAGATCCATATGAATATAATATTTAAATTTAAATTTTTATTTTTAATGTTCCGATTCTTAATGAAACAGATGTTCGGGCAATAAGATTCAATTATTTCAGCGATGAAAATTAGTTGATCTAAGAATAAAAATCAATTTTTTTAGTACTAAAATCAATCATTTTAGTATGAAAAATAAATTATTCCAAATATTTTGATGAATGCAATCATGAGTGTATATAGCTAATAGATGATTGAATGGAGATATAAAAAATAAATTAAATAATATATTTTTAAATAAAGTATAAAATAGAAGGACATGAGATAAGAGAAAAGGCGTAAAAAAAAAGAAAGAAAAACTTGACCGGCCGGGTTGTACAAAAAATAAAAAAAAACAGAAAAAATAAAACAAAAATAAAAAAAACCAGGCATAGGGGTAGTAGGAGAACGACCACAAATTGACGTGGGCGGAGCCGAAGATTCCCGGGCCACAAGCTCCTTTGCAAGATGTAAGTTTGATTCCTTATGTTTCCTATTGGGTCTACGCACATGTAGAGTCTTCTACAATTCTTTAGTACTATGTTCATCGATTTATACCCCTACTCAGTACGTATCAAAGCATAGATACTGTGAGGTAATATGTACATTAAGTTAACGAGAGTGAATTTAGTGGCCATATTCCCAAGTAAATATGAACTAATTACTGAATATTTAAGGTGTACCAATGTAGTACTAAGGTATTTAATATTTTTTGAGAGCAAAAGCAGCGGCCAGCTTTATTATCCATCAGAAAATATCATCGACTAACCATAACATTATTCTGGTTGATTAGGCCATGTTTGGTAGAGCTCTAACTCCAAGAAGTCCGCACCTCTCAGGGCTCAAGTTGCGCAAAATAGTGTCTTAATTAGTTCTCACCCAGCATTGATCAATTAATAAAATTCTGTGATTTATACTAAATTTGAACTATAAATATTTGTATAAAACATTTGAGTAATTTACACATCCTGTTTCAAACAAAGAGTGACGCCTTGCAGAGGTCTGAAGAAAAAGACACAGCTTCGAACCATTTCATGAACTTAAAATAAATAATATTTCTGAGCAATTTTGTTGTAAAACCATTTAATACATAATGATGGCATGTTTTGTGAGCTTTAAGAGGCCTATTTTGTTTCATTTTATGTAGATCATTCAATAAAACATTCTTCAACAATGATGCCCTACTGAATTAAAACATTCTTTTGGTGAGCCACTATTAACTTTATTTGTCCATCTAAGGAGAGTGTTGTCGAGATCTCACTTGTCCTTTTAAGCATTTATTTTGAAATTGCCACATATTTTTTTCATCAGCACATATATATCTTTAGTTTTTTTACAAATTAGTATTTCTAAATTCTGATAATTTATGTATCATATTCAAGGGTTCTATCGCTGCCATACAGAATCGAAGCTATTCTTATCCGACATAGAATGGTCTGTCAGTGTATTAATTATCTCTCTCATCATCCCATAGCATTGATCAAATTAAACAAATTTTTATATATTAAACGTCGTGCGTTCTTTCAACTCTCATTGCGTCACGTCACCTAAAAAATATTAATCGTCGAATTAAAATTTAACGATGAATATTAAGAAGAAGAAAAAAATAAATATTAGAAACGAGAAAAAAAATATTTCTCCGTTCAACGTAGAAGTGTGCTTCTATTCGGCGAGAGCAGATATGAACAGTCGTGCTATCACAATATATTAAAGCGCAAGTGTTCTCTGATAGCTCGTTGCACCCCGTCACCCTAAAAAATATTAACTGTCGGATTAAAATATAACGGTAGATATTAGGAAAGAAAAAAATAAATATTAGAAAGAAAAAAAATTCTTTCTCCGATTCAAGTAGGAGTGTGCTTATACTTGACGGGAGCAGACATGAACGGCCATACCGATATAAAAGAAGTTCTTCTAAATTTATTCTACTTTTATATCTTATAAGTATATGCTACAATTAAACACCTTTTATATATTATAAAAATGTATATTTAGATACTTTAAATTGGTTTATCTCATAAAAATGCTCTTTGATTACTTATGCTATAGATTCAATAGAACTATTTTAAAAGATATAAGAGAAATTCTTATAAATTTATTCTACTTTTACGTCTTGCAAGTATATGCTATAATTAAAGACCTTTATATGTTATGAAAATATATATTTAGATAACTTAAATTAAATTATTTTATCTCCTAAAAATACTCTTTGATTACTATGAGAACTAAGATTCAATCTTTTTTTCCGCTTACAACTCCGGTTTAAAAAAAATAGTAGTTTTGACCACAATGTTTTAATCAAACATTGCCAATATAAATTATAAATAATTTTAAATTTATTAAATTACAAAATTAAAAATAATTTGTTTTAAAATACTTTCTTAAAAGTGTACCGATGCTACTTTTTATTAAATATTTTATAGATAATAAGAGTCACATTTATGCTTTGAAGGCCATGTCGACAACTTCTTTTTGAGACCGAAGTATATGTTTATAGAACTTTGTCATCCATGTCGAAACAACTATATTTTTATTTATTAAATAATAAATTTAAAATATACTGCTTCAACTAGAGGTGCACAACAAAAACATACACGAAAAGCGTGGCAATTCGCTGTGTATTCTCTCAACTCTCGTTACGTCACGTCACTCTAAAAAATATTAACCGTCGAATTAAAAATCTAACGGTGGATATTAGGGAGCAGAAAAAATCGATATTAGTAAGGCGAAAAAAATCTTTTCTTCGATCAACGTAGGAGCGTGCTTTTACTCGACGGGAGCAGACATAAACAGTCTTGCCGTCGCAATATATTAAAGCGCAAGTGTTCTCTAATAGTTCGTTGCGCCATGTCACCTTAAAAAATATTAACCATCGAATTAAAATATAACAGTGGATATTAGAAAGAAGAAAAAAAATAGATATTAAGAAAGAGAAAAAACATCATTTCTCTGGTCAAAGTAGAAGTGTGCTTCTACTCGGCGGGATCAGGTATGAACGGCTGTGCCGATATAAAAGAAGTTCTTATAAATTTATTCTACTTCTATATCTTGCAAGTATATGCTACAATTAAAGATCTTTATATGTTATAAAAATATATATTTAAATACTTTAAATTGTTTTATCTTTTAAAAATGCTTCTTGATTACTATGCTATAGATTCAATAGAGCTATTCTAAAAGATATAAGAGAAGTTCTTATAAATTTATTTTACTTCTATGTCTTGCAAATATATGCTACAATTAAACACATTTATATGTTATAAAAAAATATATTTAGATAACTTAAATTATTTTATCTTCTAAAAATACTCTTTGATTACTATGAGAACTAAGATTCAATTTTTTTTCGGACTTACAACTCCGGTTTAAAATAATAGTAGCTTTGGACGCAATATTTTAATCATACATCGCCAATATAAATTAAAATAATTTTAAATTTATTAAGTTACAAATTTAGAAATAATTTATTTTAAAAATACTTTCTTAAAAGTGTACCGATGCTATATTTTATTAAATATTTTATAGATAACAAGGGTCACACTTATGCTTTGAATATCATATCGATAACTTTTTTTTAAGATCGGAGTATATGTTTATAAAACTTTGTCATCTGTATCAAAGCAACTATACTTCTATTTATTAAATAATAAATTTAAAATATACTGCTTAAACTAACGGTGCACAACAAAAACATACACGAAAAGCGCGGCAATTGCCACGCAGATTTTCTAGTTCTTACTAAAAAGTAAATGCCCGTCTTAGCTCTGCACATTACTCGATATTTTCTAAAGATCTAAACCCTATGTTTTGAAACATGATGAAAGTATGTTTAACATACATAAATTGGATACCATGTACAATATGGCCAAAACTATTCTCGCATCTATATTTACCACGGTGCAACATAGTGAGGGCTTCAGAAAATATGTGTTTACTCTTCTTCCTTTAGATTTTTAATTTTTACCTCTCATTGACAGATGTTATTTCATTTGCTTCCCACATGAAATATTTGTTAATACGTCAATATTTTGCAAGTACCTTGCTTTGTTACATATACATATAGAAATGTGAAAAAAATGCTTGATCCTTGTTTTTGTTTGTCTTAGCAAGTCAATAGTTGAACACAACTAGCTAAATATAAACCCAAGTAGTCATTTAAGGGAAGTAGCTACTTGGCTAAAGCACTTCTGGTGCAGTATGTATGTTTTTATTTCATAAACTCCATTCAATAACAGTAGCAAAAAAATTCCATTCAATAACTGTCAAATGGTTATTTGGATAGGCAAGTTTGATGATATACATCCATATGTTGGTTGTCATCTTCATAAATAATCAACTCATACAAGCACTATATAATAAGTAATATTATAAAGCTATAAATCTCAGTCAAAGATGATTGGCCGTCAAGGCGATCAAATTCAACCATATTTATAGCTATTTAGACACAAGGTCTGATTATCAACAGTCTTGTGTGGATATATATTTATGCAGTAGTCCGGCTTCTGCTGGAACTAAAGTCAGCCATACTAGTGGAACCAGCGTCCAAGATCAAGCCTGCTGGGATCATAGCACGTTGTTTCTAATGTCAGCTGTGGTGAAGCAGCTGTTTGATCTGGTACCTTAGCAAAGCGACCTTTCACCCGTGGCCTCATCTCCGCATAGGCTTTTCTTGATGTGTATCGGATCTGCTTATCGTAGCACCTCCTCTTCTTCTTCTCCCAGTACCTCATCACCTTCGTCTTCCTCTCCGCCGATGGATCTCTTTGCAGCTGACCGTCGATCAGGATTGGGTCCCTGCGCCTTGAGCTTTCAGCGTCAGTGAACGTGCTGCCGCAGAATGATATCTGTTCAGGCAATGCATCAGCGACCATTTAGATTACAGCACAGCTACTTTAAATCGATCAGAAAACGTACACAAATAATCATTTTTGTGATGTAGTGCGTACTATATGTTATGCATGAAAAAATTAAGGAGATATCTGGCTCATGCTGCGATGCAAGTCGATCGTCTTCAACTCCGTTCATCTAATAACTTATGTTATGAACAGCTGATAAACCAGCAGCGCGTGTCACTTGGGCCTTAGCCTACATTAGTTTAATATTTTGGCATCCAATGGCACTAAATCTGCTCTTGAATGGCCCTAATTGTGTCATTTGATTATTTTGGCATGCAATAACGATGTTGTATGTTAGTTACCGAGTATTTGAGTGGTGTTTTTACATACACATATTGACCATTTGATTAAATTCACACACACATTAAGGAACTAACATATGTTCTGATACTAGCAAGAATAATAAGCATAAAGTACACAGTAAAAATAGAAAAGCAAGGCCCATATTTTTCTCCATCCTTTATTCGATATCCTGAAAGACATACAAGGTGTGTTCGCTACAACTTCAATTGGCAGCGGCAGCTGTGCTATCACCCAACTGCTTCTGCTACAGTAAATAAAGCATAGCAACAGTCAAAAGTATCTCAACCGAACAGACCCATAGATTGACCTGATGGAACGATCAATCCATAAATATCTTTGGAAAGAAAAATCAATAATCTGCAGAATATCATGTATAAGACTAGCTCTTCCTCCATATTTTTCCTATATCTGCAAAGGAATATCTCTACAGCTAAGTTATTTAAACTTTATTTTTCTCTCCCTTCTCTCACACGCACCATAAATATTTGGATAATCTTTTTACATACTCCATCTTTCAAGCAAGAGTCAACTCCTCCAAGACTCGGAAGATAATAGTATGTAGTTGACAGATGAGTGTGTATGTGCGTGTGTGTATACCATGCGCAAGATTGTTTTGATGGACTGATGTGCAAATTCCCAATAATAAACTGGTGCACCCATAACCTTATTGAATAGTTTTTAAAAGGGTTATAAGCCTTTTTCATAAAACCTCCAAAATTTACATGGAAAGACAGATAAGAATTCAAACAGCAGCAGCAGCAACATAAGCACAAGTGACACTGACATATCGATCAAGATTGAAGAAAAAGAACACAGAAACAAGAGTTGCGATCAAGGATATATAGCAAAGATGCAACGCATGAGGCAAGAATTAGCATACAGAACTCAAGATCGGTCATAGAGATTCCTTGGGACCACTACTCACGATGGTGGCGCTTGCCCCAGGTTCCGTAAGCTGGTGGCCACCAACGCTGGCGAGGCCCAGGCCAGCGGCGCCCACTTCCCTCTGGTCGAGAGACACCTCGAAGGTTAGCCCGTTCCCAGGATGGTACTGCAGACCAAAAGGCTGAAAGGTCGACGATCTCTGGCAGGAGCGATGATTCTCATCTGGGGACCGGTTGTCACCTACGGTGGGTGGCGGATCGTCATCGAAGAGCCAAGCGACGCTTTCATGGTCGCTCTGGCCAAAGAACTGGAACTCGTGCAGCCCTCCTTGCTGCTGCATGCCGAGCTGAGCCTGAAGGTCCGGGAAGATGGAGAAGGTGCGATTTCTATGGGTTGCGCCGGCGTGCTGGCAGCTGGAGGCGGCAGCGGTCACACCACATGAGATGCATGATGGTGGCCCCGACGACATGGATTATGATCAGATCATTAGATCTCTGTGGAGGAGAGAAGAAGATAGAGTATGAGGAACAAGATGGTAGTTGTGTTGCTTTGCTAGGGTTTTTTATAGTGTGGAGCGAGAACGAAGTATACATGTCCGGGGAGAGGTAAATAAGAGAGAAGAAAGACAAAGCAAAGGAAAGCGGAGATAAAGTAGAAAACGATCCATATGGTGGCCAATGTGCGAGGCGGAATAGATATGAGCGACTGATCCCCGGATCTCTTTGGTTTCCCGGGACAATTCGGGGCCCCTAGCTTTTTGGCCCGCATCGAGAGAGATAAGTTGCTGCCTCCTCATTCGTCCGCCTTAGCTTGCTGCACTGTCAGCCGCACACTACACATGCACGCTCTTTCATTCATCATTACGACATTCTATTGCCAACCATATGTCATGTCTGTGCACCTTACGTTCATCACCAACAACATACTACTATACTAAATAGCTTGCCGAAATCACACGCTCCAAAATCAATCTCTTTCCTGATTCAAATTAATTATGCAAAATAATCTTATATATGATCTGGAAGAAAAGAATACTACATATCCTATGGAAATTAATATTGCGACGGGTCATCGTCAGGAATGTGTGAACCACATCTAAAGGACTTAAAGAAGAGTGAACAAAGAATATGAAGCATCGAGGCAGCTTTTTCATTTTAGCGCACAACTCATCTGACAGATGTGACCTTGCTGCAAGCTGATCATGAGTTATGTCGATATGCTCTCATCGATACGATCACGTGCCAACAGGCACAACTGGGCATGTCCTATATTAATAGTGGATCCGAGATGGTGCTAGAACTTTGGACGAGGGACTAATTAACCACCTCTACGTGCCTATCACAATCCAAAGTGGTTGGACCCTTTCTTAGACCATGCGAAAGTGAGAGCTACATGCACTGGGTTACCGTTAGTCCTATCCAATGCTACTCCCTTTGTTTAAGATTAATTGTTATTCTAGCTTCAGTACTATATGTCAAACTTTTCTAAGATTAATTAATCGGTATTCGAGTAAGTTTGTTCTAAGATTGAAACATTGAGACACCCTTTCGATTGCAAAAAAAAAACTCTAAATCCTAATTCTTTCCTTATGAAATCGAATTGATTCATATGAAATTACTATACAATCCATGTGAAATTCATGTGTTTCAAAGACCCCCTCCTTATTGTGCTAGAAAACAGTTTGTTTTAAATTTGTCATTGGGGCATGCATGCACTTCTGGAAACCGAATCTGGCCTTTGGGTACAGTCCTGACTTCAGCTTAAGCATTAGGAGGAGTTTGTGTGCTTTCTATCACCCTGCCCCAGTAGTGATTAATTACAAGTATTTACTCTGCCAATAGTGAGGGAAGGTGCATGGATGTTGAATGTGCACAAGGCCAGTTTCCATTTCGAGATCATCCAAGTAAGTTTTAGGCTGACCTTTCTACCACTCTTGGCTCAAGACACTCTTGTATCCCGTGATTTACAAAGAGAGTTACAACTTTGGGCAGTGGAGCCCCATGGTGGCAACAGAGAGAGGGTGGTCATCGCGAAAGGGAACTATAGCTTTGGGCAGCCGGGAGCTCCCCTCCATGGTGGCGAAAGAGAGGTATTCGGATAGGCACACATATTCCAGGGCTTCCATTGCAGCGTTGAACGGAGACACAAAAAGTGGAAGATGCATCGGTAGAGGCCCAGGATCAATCGGTATCCACTTTGAATTTCTTGCTTTCTATAAAGTTACTGCTATATCTATATATCTACCTCCATTGGATCCTCTCAGCTGAATACTTTGTGCCAACCACGGAGAAATGGCAGGCACAAGTATAGAGGCTGCATCCGCTGCCTCATATTTGATTCGATTGGAGAGAGATCAAATGGAGCCTCGCCATACTCCTGGACCCAAATCGAGAACCCCAAAGATACATGTGTGCACGTGAAGTGGATCATTTACCTGGCACTAACGCTGCCAACTGGACTGCAGGACATGGCTACCGATCTTCGTTTCTTTTTTTATTTATCTACAGTTAGAATCGAGGATCGACGAACTATCAATAAGAACACGAGAACACATATATTTTCCAGTGCCGAACACCATAGCCCACATAGAGCGATCATGGTCCAGATTCATAAGAGCCTATCTTATATTTTCATTTCACCTATAAAAATTAGTTCTTTCAAACTGCTCAATACCGTTTAAGTAACTGGCAATGCTCGAAGGTCTTATGTCAGAAAATATTGGTTAAAAATAACATATGACATTAGTAGACTAATTAACAATCTACATCACCATTGGGCTGATGCAAATAAACATAACTAATTCTATACTGTCATTAGGCTAATACGGAATAAAAATATAAATAATAATAAACTTAGAGTAACATTTTGCACTACCGTTGGGCGAATGCAAAATAAACATAAATTAAACAATGGGCTCAACACATACTTAAAGTCAACGTTAGTCAGAAATTAAATATGTGCTTAAACTAATCCCATAAAATGCATAGACATAAAATATGAATATGAAATATATTGCATAGTCATTAGGTAAATGCAAAATTAACATAAAAACTTAAACACAGTTAATCAATGGGCATAACACATAATCGAATCAACGTTGATCAAATTTGATTATGTGCTAAAAATTATCCTATACTGTGTATAATCATAAAACATTATATTGATAATTTTGCATAATTACGAAAAAATGCAATATAAACTTAAACATTAAACAATGGGCACATACATATTCAAATCAACGTTGGTCAGAATTGAATATGTGTTTAAAATAATCCCATAATTAGCATAGCATATGACATAATTTTTCTAATGAGAATTAATCATAAACGCATTAAACTGAGTAAATAAATGCAATAAATTCTCAAAATGTCATACAAAATTCTCGGTGGTTCCATTTATCTAGAATACTCTAATTAATTTGTCCGAATTTCCCTAATTTTTCTCAATTTGTTTTAGCAGTGAAACATTATTCTGCAAAATATAGCTAATAGGAGAATAATGAAGGAAAAAAAAATGGAACTGGGCCGTGACATGAAAATGGCCAGCCGACGGAAACAGGCCACAACCGCCCTGGCCCGTAAAGCCGGTGCACGGGCCCGCCTGGGCCTGCGGCCCGGCAACCAACAGCTGGGCCTAGAATTCAGCCCAGCGCATCCTCCCGCCTCGATCTTGACCGTCCATCTAGATCAACGGTCGACAAACAACGCGAACGGTATAAAACCATTCTCCTCGGAAACCC
>BCLG01000558.1:173117-184551 GCA_001602295.1 Zoysia matrella
GCGCCTTAGGGCCATGCACGTCAAGCGTCTCATGGCCTGTGGCCGGCTTCTGCCGTGCCGAGCGCGCCTTAGCACCTTAGGGCCGCGCGACCCGGCGTGTCGTGCCGGATCTTAGGGCTGCGCCTCCGCGCAGGTCTGGTGCCATGCTGCTCGGCGGCTTCCCTGTGCTCCTGATGGCCGGTCGCTGCCACGCGTCTAAGGCACACCGGCCTGCCGTGCGCAGGGCCATGCCATCGCAGATCTGTGGGCTGCACGCCTCGGATGCCGCGCTGTCACGACTAATGGTCACGTGCCGCCACCGGCTTCGGGTCGTGTGCTGCCTCATCGTCGTGCGTGTTGGCGACCACATCAGATCTGATGGCGGCAACAGCACCGGCGACCTCAATCTCCAAGCTAAGTCCCTTTTCCCCAAATCTCATAGAGTTAGGGTTAAGATCTGGTTCGAGTACGATTTCAGGGATTTGTTATGGGATCTGTATCAGATCTGGCCTCTCTTATGTAGATCGACACTTAAACATTAACCTCGGTCTAAATCATTAGTACTAAATGATCATAGTTAACGCTAACCGATCGTAATTAGGCATAATTCATGATTAATTAGTTTACTATAGACCTCTAATCAGGACAATTAACCTTAATTGGTCCGTGACCTAGGCAGTTCGGCTCTGATTACCAAATGTAGGGAACTTAGAAAACTTAGGACTAATTATTTTGGATCTTAAGCCTTGAATCATGAACACACTTAATCATAACACGGAATTTGAGTACTTACGTCCTGATGTGAGCTCTTTCATGGCGTTTGATGACGAGGTTGATCTGTAGTTGTGCACTGGATCAGGCTCCCTTTCTTCTGACGCTTCTCTTGATCTGTGCAGTGACAGCTGTTTTTGATACACTAGCTTGGTGACGGCCTTCAGATCCGGTTTAGCTCCCTTTAGGATCGGCATTAGGGTTTTGGGGAGGGGTGGACTGCTTGAACTCGTGGCTGACTTGTGCGTTTACTGTTGGAAGCCCTTCACCCCTTTTTGTAGGTGCTGCCTGGCCTGGGGCTGTAACCGTTTTTCTGGTTACGCCACCGATCAGGGCGTGAGTCCTGGAGACTTGACTCCAGCTCTGCATGCTGTTATCTTAAGATTCGTGCATTATCTTTAATTTTGTGATTATCTCTAATGACGAATGCTAATGCATATTTTATCTCTTGCCCTTACAGATCATTATCCCAACAGAAGGAGCAACTTTTTCATTTGAGCACACAACGGAGCTGACAGATGTGACCTTGGTACAGGTTGATCATGAGTTGTGGATATGCTCTCATCGATACGCTCAAAGTGCCAATAGGCATAACTGGATATGGCCTATATTAGTAGTGGATCTGAGGTGGTGCCAGAACTTATGGATGAGGAACTAATTAAGCAGCTCTGCATGCCTGTCACAACCCGAATTGGTCGGACCTTTCCCCGGATCTTACGCATGTGAGAGCTACCTGCACCAGGCTACCCTTTTATTCCTATCCAATGCTACTACCTTTGTTTAAGATTAATTGTTACTCTAGCTTCAGTACACAAAGTCAAACTTTTCTAAGATTAATTGTTATTCTAGAGTTTTGTTCTAAGATTGAAACATTAAGACCCCTTTGGATTGCCGGGAAAAAAATCTTGAATAATACGTTTTCCCTGTGAAATTGAAAGGAGGTCTTAAACGTCAATACAAGCTAGAAAGACAACTAATTTAAATGGAGAGGCTATTTATCTCTTTTTTTTATTAACTTAAGATTTCTTAAATTTGTGTAATGGATGGCGAAGGTGCAAAAGGCCAGTTTCCATTTCGAGATCATCCATGTGAGTTTTAGGCTGACCTTTCTATCCATTCTCGGCTCAAGACACCATTGTAACGTGATTTATAAAGAGAATTACAACTTTGGGCAGTGGAGCACCATGGTGGCGACAGAGAGATGGTGGTGATCGCAAGAGGGAACTATAGCTTTGGGCAGGTGAGGGAGCTCCATGGTGGCGAAAGAGAGGCACCGCACAAGGTCTCAGATAGGCACACATATTCTGGGCTCTTCATGCCATGGCAACATTGACGGAGACACAAAAGTGGAAGATGCAACGGTAGAGTCCCAGGATCAATTGGTATCCACTTTGAATTTCTTGCTTTCTATAAAGCTTGTGCTATATCTATATATCTATCTCCATTGGATCCTCTCAGCTGAATGCTTTGTGTCGACCATGGAGCAAAGGCACCCACAAGTATAGGCTGCATCGATCCGCTGCCTCATATTTGGTTCGATAGGAGAGAGATCAAATGGAGCCTCACCGTGCTCCTGGACCCAAATCGAGAACCCAAAAGACACAAGTGTGCATGTGAAGTAGATCAGTTACCTGGCCCTAACAATGCCAACTGGACTGCAGGGCATGGCTACTGATCTTCGTTTCTTTTTCTGTTTATCTACCATCATAATCGGTCCAAACCATATTTATCTTCCATTCTTTCATCCATTCATGCATGATATCTATATATCTATCTACTCTCTACTTCTCAATATATATCTGCCTATGATTTCAGCTCTTGCGCCCTTGTAACGGTTGTAACTCCATATCTTTGAGTGTTTCGTACTCCGGTTTGAAATAGGGCATACAAATTCATCCCTTGTAATTTTGATATTTCAGACCTTGAGTGATTACACATGAAAAGTTTAATGGTGGTGTTTATTTCACATAAAATCTCAAGCATCCAATACAATAACTAATTTTGTTGCAGGGCGTAATTATGATATTTCGACCCTATTGCTTGCTCCAGTGTCAATCAAGCTAAGTCGACTTGCTAACCACTTGTATATATAGGATGCTTGAGAGGATTGGGGTGCAAATTGTGCTGACCAACATCTAAAATTAAAATTGTTTCTAAAAAAACTACAATTACATACTACTCACATCGGAAACTATCTACGATGGACACGTAAGATTTGTTTGTAAGTGTAGCAATGCTAGCTCGTGACTGGCGTGCCCATATAATACTTAGTAGTAGTATACAGTATAAAAAAATTGCTGCTCTTAAATGCATGATGCTTTTTATATAAAAGAAATAAAGGAAACAACAAGGATGGAAGATGCTTCAGGTAATGAAAGGTAGCGTGCCAAAGTTGTGATGTGACATTTACATGCCAATGCTCTAGTTCTTCAGCCCCACAGAACGAGAAATTGATAGCCACGCCACAAGCGAGCTACACGTACATCGTCTTTTTGCCCTTTATAAAGTCATAACACATCAGGTTCCCAGTCGAGTCCATACAGAAATGGCATGCCACTAGGTAGAGCGACTTGTTCGCTGCTTGCTGTGCTCTAGCTTACAGGGAGGAGTAAAGTTCAAGGATTCGCAAAGCATATCCATCTAAAAAGTTCTAATAACATGTTCCTATTACGCTAAAGATATAGACAGAAAGCTTGCCACTTAGTTGAGCCCATTCAGCCTAAATGTACCCCAACAGCGCTATTGCTGATCAGCCTTCTGCATCCTGCAGTCACTCCAGCTCTCACCACACCACCACCACCTCCTCTCCACCCAACGTTCTTCTCTCCACCTCTGCCTCCATGCGTAATTCCATTGCTACATAGTATATAGCTTCTCTCCTGAACTCCGCTCGCTAGGGAATGCCCCCTTCCTACTGACGGCACCTAGGCTCGATCATCAGGCAGATTCAATGGAAAATTATCAAGAGGCATAAAAAGAGATCTCTAGATCTTCTCATAGTTTCGACGGTTTGGCAGTTGCGATATATATATATATATATATATATATATAATATTTTATCTGTCCCAAAATAAATTTACATTTAGGCTCTGCTTTTAAGGCATCGCTTAGGCATCCAGGTGCTCTGACAAGCCACGACGTCCTCCTCACTTTATCAAATACGGCGCGAAACAGAAGGAAGAAGGGTGAAAGAGAGGATGAATGGCTGGGGTGGTTGGCCAAGTCTCAAACTAGTCATGGCCGTCATCGTCGGCTCCCGTGAAGGTAGCTAGCCCAGGACGGATTCAACGGCGTCAATCTGGAAGGCATGGAGATGGCTGCGATGGGAGGGGGGAGGGGGAGGAGAAGCGATGGCGGGGGAGCATGGGGGAGGAGCACAGCAGCCGAGAAGAAGCAAGCTCAGTGCGAGGGAGGAGCTACCTCCATCGATCTGGTCAAGGGAGCTGCAGCTACTAGTATTACGAATACGATTGGGAGGCAGGCTGTGCTGGTTAGTGGGCTGGGCTGAGCACCCTTCCTTCTTCTTTATATTTTCCTCCATTCTTTTTTCATTTCCTTTTGTTTTTCCCCCTCACTGCCTTAGTTTCCTTATTTCTTAGGCTGGTATATAGCGTCGCCATGCCTCACATCACAATTCGAAGGATGCAGAGCGCCACGTCTCACTGCCTTAAAAATAGCTTTTGAATTTCGTGCCATCTAACTTTGGCCAATGATTTTTAAAGATCCGTTAACTTTAAAAATCTAATATTTGTACTTTTAAATTCATCATAAGAAATATTTTATAATATATAATTTATATATTAAAATTAATTACATTTTTCAGTGTTTCGTATCACCGGCACAGTAAAATTTATGTATCAAAGAAGGGTTTGTACGTTCTTCTTGTCGATGTGGCCTAGTCTATAGTACACTCAAAAGGTTGACCTGGTTCGGGCCGTCACGAAGGCGTAATACTCTACGTCCAGAGGCGAGAGAATGAGAACCCTAAGGCGTGTCTGCGTGTGTGCTGTTTTTGTTTTATTTCTCCCATCGTTCTATGGGTCCTCGATGCGGTCTTATATAGGGACCAGGCCGAGGTTACATGGCATGAAGCCTACGCCCCCGCCCCCCCCCCCCCAACGAGTGGCACCACGAGCATCTCGGAGTTGTTGCCACTGACAGCTTCTGAGTGCCAGCTCATCGTGTCGTCGTCCTCGTCTCCGTTCTTTGTTCAACATGGGTGAGACAGAGTCAGCTTCCCCTCCCCTGCCCGACAGACAGTGTCAGGAATCTATACCTTTGTTGAGCGTTGGTCTCCAAAGGCGGTGCCCGACCCAGGGGTCAAACGAATAAAGCGGTTCTAGACCCATGGGTCCAAAGGCAGTGTCCGACCTGAGGGTCCGACGAATAAAGTGGTTCCCGACCCATGGGTTGAGCCAGGTCTTCGTGTAGGCCTGACCCTCGGATGGTCTGGCCATGTCTTCGGGCGATCCTACCCCGGGATGGTCGGATCACTTCTTCGGGAGTTAGCGGTGTTGGACCATTTACGGACTCTAGCGGGGCTCATTGTTTGGTGGGTCGTCCCTTATAGCTCGACCTTCTGATTGGGTCGGAACCGCAGATACTCAGGGTATATGATCCCAACAACATTTATTAAATGATAGGTCAAGTTTGACTCAACTTAGATGTAAAGTTATTTTAGGATAGAGGTAGTACTCTGTTTAAAAATGAATTAATGGGCGGCAACAATTTTCCATGACCCAGGATGTGGGATCATGGGGTCCATGTCGGGACTTTGGCTCCCATGTAGACTGTAGTAACGATTTTGCTTACCACGGAGGCCATGAACGATTGCCTTTGCCTTGCAGGAAGGTTGAAGCAATGGATTCATCAGTGGTTGGTCGCTTCATTGAACCCTGCCTCTGATCCATCGCAATGGATTGCAGTTTTTTTTTTTTTTGAAACCCTACTACAAGAAAATGGAGTTCTAGTCACCAAAATTTAGATATCAATAAAATTTGATCACTAAAACTTAGTAAATAGTGACCAAGATTTGATTTTTATTGTAGACATAAAGTTTTAATGACAATATGTATACTTATTGGTTGCTAAATGCATTTAGTTCCGAAGGGTTTTTTAGTCGCTATATAATTTTAGTGATCAAGATATACAATTATTAGTCACTATATAAACACATAGTTTTCAAAACCGTGAAATCGGTCTGGTTTTTGAAGTTTTTAGCGAAACCAATCTGGTCCGGTGTCACACCCCAAATTTCCCAATTTGAGGATGTGAACTTTTCTTCACCAAAATAAAGTAAAATTTCTAATTATTTAAATAATTTTAATTATTATTGGTTTGTTCTCAATTCTAAAAGTATTCAAAATTTCTTTGAAAATAAAGTTTTAAATATTTTTGCCTAATATTATCTTACTTTAATAAAATGATTTTGTATTTATCTTAAAACCAATCTTATTAGATAAAAAAAATAATAAAGAGGTGTTTTCCCTAAATTTAAGTTTTGAAAATATGTCTTTAAAACATAATTTTATTGTGAACTTTGATTCTAGTTGAAAACTTTTAAATGAAGTAAAATGAATCTATCTCAAATTATTTCAATGTTTTGGAAATAATCTAGTAAAATGATTTTTGGTATTTAGAAGCAAGTTTTATTTGATTTCCAAAAAAAAAGAGAGTGCTTTCTCACAATTTTAATTTTCCAAAAGATATCTTGAAAGTATGATTTTTCTTATAAAATTTTGTTTTATTTGAAAAGGTTTCAATGAACATTTGAAATTAATTTATCTAAAATACTTTCAAATATATTCTTCTCTTGTTTCAAAAAAAATAATTGGATAAAATAAATTATAATCAATGAAATAAACAAAGGAAAGAAAAGAGGTTTTCCCGAATTTTGGATTCTAGAAACAGATGTCTTAAAATATGTTTTTATTTGAAATGGTTCAAATAAAGTGAAATGCATTTATCCTAAAATATTTCAAATTAACCCTCTCATTTTCAAATAATCTAATTATAATAATACTAAAAAATTAAAAGTGAATAAGAAAAGAAGTAAAAAGGAAGTAAGAAAAAGAAAATAATAAAAAAATCCCCGCGGCCTGCCTAGTCCACCGCAGCCCAAGCCCAGCCATTACCCCTTTCTCCCTCCCACGCTCTGACCGACAGCCTGGCCACGCTTGTCATCCCCTTCCTCTGGCCGCCTCCGCAACAGCCACACGCGCCGCCCCAATTTTTCTCCAATCTCTAGTGAATTCCTCCCCTAATCGCGTGCCACGACTTCTCCGAGTTGGTCGCACATATATCCTCTATAAATCCCCCACAAAACCACGCCGCTCGGCCCTCTCTCTCCCCCACAAAACCCGAAACCCTTGCCGCCTGTCGTGTCGCCCCTTGGAACCGCCTCGGCCACCACCGACCTCGTGTCGGCCTTCCCTGCTCCCCGCCGCCCCTGCCCAACCGATTTCCACCCCCAGTCGGTTCTTGGACGTCACCCTCGCCATCGCCGAAGATCCCCACCAGCACATCGCCGTCACGCCCCCATCTCCGGCGTCCCCCGACCTCGCTCGAGCCCGTGGTGAGAATCCTCACCTTGTCCTCTCTATTTCCTTTTATTTCCATCGAGAACCTGCCATTGGAGCACCGGGGACCGAGCTCACCCAATTAACCTTGAAATCAAAGGCCTAAATTTATGCCACGTCACCCAATTAACCTCATCCATCCGATTCAAATCCAATGGTCAGCTTAATCTATGTGTTTCTTTCAATCCAATCCATCCGATCCAGATCCGACGCCCTAAATTAATCCATGAGTTTCCAATAACAAAACAAATACTCAACAAACTCTTAAAATATCTTTTTCCCTTTATATTTCCCACCATCCCCTCAACTCCCCACCTCCTCCTCCAACCTCCCCCCCCCATATTTCTCTCTTCCCAGCAGATCGCGACCAGCCACCCTGGCTCTGATTTGAATCGACGTTCTCGGAGATCTACCCAACCAAATTACACCAAATTTTGTCAGCAGGTGCACCTTGATGTCCTCTACAACATATCCAAAAATCATAAACATTGGAGTTCGGTAGCTTTCAGGATCTACATCGCAATGACTGCTGCTCTCTGATCTAGATCTGTTCAGCGCGTCTCTTCCTTGTTTTCCTCAATTTCGGCCATCCCCTTGATGAAACTCTTATACCATGTCGTGTTCCAAAAAGTCCCCTTTTCAACCCTCAAAGAATTTGCCAAGATTCCTCACGGTTCCATCAGGAACGTGATTTTCTCATCGACTACCGCTACAAAACAAATACCAGATCTAATTCATCGATCTGCTTTTCAAGTTTAATCTAGTTCAAGGTATTATGTCTCCATTGTGTTTTAGAAAATTTCACATGTTTTTGTTCAAACACTTCCTTGAATCTTACAGTCAATCATCGAGAATGCGCATGTCTTTGCAATGCTATTTGTGCGCAGCCAGACGTGTTGTCTCCGTTCATCACTTGTTACCATCTAATACCTTGAAGTTTCCCTGTTGTAGTATAATCCTTTGTGAGTCTTTCAACTTTGTTATCACTTTATAATGACCTTTTAATATTGCATCTGATTTTTAGTTTTGGTTGCTTGATTGTTTGGTTGTCGGTTGTTGCACGCTTAGACGAATACGCTTCAGATCCGCTTGCGAGGACTTCAAGAATCAGAACTCTAAGATCATTGAGCAGCAACACAATTACAAAGGTAAGTGTCTTTGACCATCTTGTGTCTATTTTATAAAACCTCTATCTTATAGATTGTATGCTTGTGTCGAATTGAATGCGCACCTACTATTAAGAATTCAACTAGTTTTTTTATTATGCTTTGTTGCCCTAGTTTACCTTTTTGTTGGGTAGATTATATGCTTAGCTTGCTGTTGTTGGAATGGATGATATTAACTTGAACTATTGTCATACTTAGAGATTAATGGGTGACTTAATAGTAACTTGAAGATTAGTGATTTGGGAGATATAGTTGGTGTAGAGCTGTGTGCGGGGTTACCGGCACTGTCTTTTGGTATGTTATCTTTTTAAATCTAAAGACCGGTTCGTAGAGCGACCACCCATGTCCTACCGTACAACCACGAGCAAAAATAGACGCGGTCTGGCGTAGTAAGTGGTGGAGACCAGTTCTGTGCATACCAATCGGTGGAGTGAGAAAAGCGAGGTTACCGTCTAGATCCGTTTGGAGAGAGATGTGTGGGAAAGGGAGAGTACTCTCGAGAACCATCTGCACAAGAGAGGGCTTTTCCAATGTTACCGTCTGGATCCTTATTAGGTGAAACTTTAGTGAGCACGTACAAGATGGTGAAAGCCATAAAAAAGCCTTGAAGTGATCTCTTGACCCTCACACCAAAGTAAGTGTGCGAGTGCTCAGCCAGCACAGATGTAATGGAGATTCTTTAGTTCACCTGGAAACGGGGGATAAAATCACTTCTCGTGAAAAATTGTGTACAACCTCTGTAGAGTTAAAACTGTCATGACAGCCGTACTCACGGTCACAAGCATTGCATGGACCCTCACATGATTAGTGAAATTTTGATATAGTTTGGTTGATGATCACAGTGAGAGACTGATTGGTTCTGATGTTGGTGTTGCAGTCGGGTAGGCTGTAATTTTATAGGTACAATATCTTTCACTTAGTAAATAGATATTTAATAAGAAGTGTGTCTCTACTATGTGTTTTTATGTAAAAAAATCCTATGTTGTCTTTGCTTTGTTTGTTACCACATGTCATCTTTTCTCACACTTGCTGAGTACATCTCGTACTCAATCTTGCCTTTATCAATGTTTCTCAGTAGAAAGTAAAGTTTGAGAATGTTAAAGACACAAGAGTAAAAGTTTAAGTTTACCGTCTCTCCAATCCACTGCCTATAAAAGCTACGCTATGCTTGATTTTCTTTTCCGCTGCAATTCAGTAATCGTTTTAATTCTCTTTATTTGTGACATTGTTCTGTTTTACCATTAATGAAGTCACTTTATGTGTGAAACTTGATTTCTAGGCACACATAAAAAGTCACTTGGTTTTAGCTTTAAAACTGGGTGCGACATCCGGTTTCACTGGATAACTAGTTTTGGGTTTAAAAATTTCAAAAAAAATTGAAAATTCAAAAGAATTTGAAAATCTCAAAATCGGTCAAACCGCTCGATAAACCGGAAAAACCGAGCTGCAAACCTGCAAACCGGAAAAATCGATGAAAAACCAGTCAAACTGATTTGATTTCAAATTTAAAAATTTAAAAACCGAAAAACCGAGCGGTTTCGCTCTAAACTGATTTTCGCATTTGTCCGTTTTTAGAATTTACTGTAGCATTTGTTTTAGCAAAAAATGGTCGGTGCCGATTGGTTTTTGGAACAACTAAAACCTTAGTTGTGTTCGTTTGTGCTTAAAACTGCTGCGGCTGTGGCTTTGTCTTATATAAAATCACTGTAGCATGAACTAAATAAGACCCAGACGCAGCCGGATTAAGCTAAAGCCAATGTGCCCCTTTATACGTACAGTGCTAAGGTTTTAATCAACAAAATACGATCAAGATTTTTATTGATAAAATAATTATAGTTAATATTATTATATATAATGATCAAATATCTTAGTGATTAAAAAAATATTTTTCTTACAGTGCCCTGTGGTTTTTTCCATGTGAATTACTGTAATTTTTCCTGTGTTTACAATCAAACCCGTGATTCTTTGGACAGGAAATCGATGATATGGAGATGGACCGGTGCCAATGATTGGGCCGAACACAATTAACTTTGATTCTGTTGGCTCTTATTGGGGGCCCATTGAGTGGGCTACAGTTGCTGGTACAATGCTACTCCAGTCAACAGCACGATGCCAAGTTTTCTATGTATTTTCTAGTTTGGAACAAAGTCGAACTTTTTTAACTTTAATCATTAATAATAAATAATTAATAATATTTTATTATATATAAATTATATTAATAGATTTATTATGAAATAAATTTTTATAATATATAACTTTTTATGTTAGAAATTAATTTAGGTTTCTAAATATTATTAGTTAAAGTTAAAAGAATCTGATTTTAACTAAACTAAAAATATTTATATTTTGAAACGGTGTTAGTATCTGCAATAGACTCCGAGAGCATGGACTTTTCAGTGGCCGAACCTCCACGGCTCTTGGCCGCAAGAAGCACTTGGATCGATCGGTAGTGATCATCTTCATCGATCTCATCCAGAATACCATGTACCTTGTGATTTTGAAAATATAGGGGTGTTACTGGCAAATATATATTTCAATGAACAATAAATCTGTTATTCTGGCTCCCTAATCAAATCACATGATCGATTAATTGCTCCTAGCTAGAAATGGAAAGAATAACTTGAAACTTCTACTAGTTGGCTTTATTCGATCCAAAGCTTGAGTAAGGGGTATACCCTCCAACTCCCACACCATCTATGTTATATTTATATAACGATATCAAAGGAAATAACGTTCAGAATACGTTCTGTGTTTACATATCAAGTTTAGTAAACAAACATGGTAAATGTGTCAAATATTCCTTTTTGCAAAACAAATCTAGGTATTGTAGATTATTTCAAGTTATACGCATGTGCAAACTTTGTGTTGATAAACCAACAGGTACACTACACTTGCAGGGTAGTAGTTGCATAGCGTGTATAATTAAGCAGAATTCAAATT
>BCLG01000559.1:0-16880 GCA_001602295.1 Zoysia matrella
TTCTCAATACACAATCATAATTTTAAGACCAAACTTTACGAGATGATAAAGCACATCATAAACACATATTTAAAAAAATATTTTGATTTTTCATCATTACTTTTATAGGGAAAGTAAATTTAATAGTAAATTAATATTTGGGATACAAAAATATATGCGAAATAACGATAAAAAATTTAAGACTTATTTTTTTTTTTAATAAGTGTTGCGATGTGCTTTATCATCTCATAAAGTGTCATCTTAAGATTATGCTTGTGTATGAAGAATTAAAAAAGATAAATTGCGTGACGGGGTAAATTGACCCAAAATTATGTTTTGCTGGGGTAAAATAAACCAAAACATAGTTTAGGGGGTTATTTGGACTTTGGTTATACTTGAGGGGAGTAAATTGAACTTTATCCTAAATTTCCTTATCAGATATATGAAGGGTGAAAGCTGTAAATATAATTTCATGATGGTTCTGAATTCCTCCAATGACATTGTTGCTCTTATGCATCTTGCAGGAATTATTTAATTATTTTCATGATTTGGGCCATGACCTTTTTATGATTTTTCAGGCAATGTATGAGGGCATACTTGTTGACATTCCATTTGCAACATTCTTCTTGAGCAAGTTGAAACAAAAGTACTCCAATCCGCCCTTACTCCCTGCCTTCCTTTCATATTCATCAGATGTAGCTTAATAGAAGATTGTTTGTAATTTTTTAATCATATGAATGTTTTGTGCTTTGTTCATCTACAAATATGATTAGTTCATCTTCTGTAATTCAAGTGTGTAATCTGTATTTTGTTACTTTCTTATTAATGATTTTAGCGTCTGTATGATATTTTACTCAATTATCAGGTACAATTTTTTGAATGATCTGCCTTCACTGGATCCAGAATTATATCGACATCTTCTATTTTTAAAGGTCGGTCCAATTCCACTGTGTTCAATAAAGCACTAAAAATTCTGGAAATTGGGAAGATAAATTCTTTTCTAAATTTTAGCTGTCAATGAGGTGCTGCTAAGTAGAATAGCCACAAATTAAGAGCTGGCTAGGGTTGATTGAGAATATGGCAAGTACTTTTACAAAGTTTGTATCAACCAATATTCATTTGGCCTTATTCTGATCTCATTTTTTTCCCATGCTCAGCATTACAATGGTGATATCTCAGAACTGGAACTGTACTTTGTTATTGTAAATAATGAATATGGTGAACAATGTGAAGAAGAACTACTTGCTGGTGGGAGGGAGATGCGTGTTACTAATGACAATGTTATTACTTTTATCCATCTTGTTGCGAACCATCGATTAAACCAGCAGGTAATATACTGTAGCGACATCGTTTTTTTGCCTTGGAATGTTTTGCTAAATATTTTTGCTTTGGTTTAATCACAGATACGTCCACAAAGCACACACTTCTTGCGAGGTTTTCAACAGCTTATACCAAAAGATTGGATAGATATGTTCAGTGAACATGAAATTCAGGTACATACGGCTACACAGTTTCCTATCTCTGGCCATCAAATTGAATGACATGTGTTTCTCTATTCTTTTATGATTGAGAAATATGTATACTCGTCTGTGTTTGGTGGTACTGCAATTGCTGAAATTTCTTTATTTATTTTTTTGAGGGGAAGTGAATTTTTTATTTGAATTATGTTATGGATAAAAGGTAATTCGTTTTAATATCATAAATATTCTTGTCTTGTTTCTTGTTTTATCTCACTGTTTTTCTTTCCTGTAGATTCTCATATCTGGCTCGTTAGAAAGCTTGGATATCGATGACTTACGAGCAAACACCAACTACTCAGGAGGATATCAACCAGTATGCATCTCCTCCAGCCTAGAATCCTATTGAAATACTTGTAATCATGTGGTTCTGGAACGTCATGGACAGTAGCAGTATAGAAATCCTCAAAATTCTTGTTTCCTAAACCTGGCTATTTTAAATAACAACTTCAAGTTTCGTACTCCCTCCGTCCCAAATTATAAGTCACTCTAGACTCCTCAAAATTTCCCAAATTATAAGCCGTTCTCACTTTCCGAGGCAAATTTTTATTTTCTCAATACATCTCCACTCTATCTCTCTCCTCCTCGTTTTCAGAACATCCCACCTTTTTCAATTTTCTTAATTCCTGTTCCCGGACCCAAACGACTTATAAAAAGGGACGTAGGGAGTAAGTAATAGCATCAATAGATACTCATTTAAATTGAACTTTCCATGTTTCAGCATCAAACTAGCCCACTGTATTGAGCAACCAGCACTAGTACATGGGTTACTGATGGGAGGGGCATGATGGATATGCCTCCATATTACCTGTTTTACAATTTCATTTTGAAACGACAGATTAAAGATACATTTGGTTATTTTTCAGGACACTCAGATTATTGGGATGTTTTGGGAGGTCTTGAAGAGCTTCAGCTCAGATAATCAGAAAAAGTTTCTTAAGTAGGTGCCTTTTATACTTGGTTTGAATTTTTCTATTCCCCTATGAGGTCCCTTAATCTTACTAGTAGTTCAAAAGTAATCACTGATTGTTGAGATCTAGCCTTTTATGTCGATGTTTGTCGTGCTAGCTAAGATTATCTTGGTGGACTTTCCTCATCTATAAATTTACTTTTGCATTAGCATCTGTTACTCATCCTTGCGCCTGTTTTCCTCCAAGGCCTCAAGCATTTCCTTGAACCCTAGCTTGCAAGTTAGCACAGGTTGCCATAGCTTACATATCATAAGCTTCTAAATGTTTGATTAGTGGAAGTTTAACAGAAGATCCTCTGTTTTGAATCAATGCCTTTTTTTATCTCACATATATGGTGCCAATAAATTGGCAGATTTGTGACTGGATGTTCTCGTGGCCCTCTCCTTGGATTTCAGTACCTTGAGCCAAAATTTTGCATTCAGAGGTTCAGTATATCTGGCTGATTATGCTATCCATGGCATAATATGAGTTGCTTTTTTCTAACTTCCTCCTATTTTCCCTTTTGAGTGTAGAGCTGGTGCTCCAGGCATGGAGGAGCAAGGAGACCGCTTGCCTACCTCAGCTACTTGCATGAACCTTTTGAAGCTTCCCCATTATAAAACGTTAGTAGCTCTCCTACTACATCTTGGTGACCACGGATTATTCCATTCAGCTTGATGATTGATCATAATTCCAACGTGACTAAACGGTCCTTTGGTTCTTTGACAGCAAGGAGCAGCTGCAAACCAAATTGTTATATGCAATAAATTCAGAAGCTGGTTTCGATCTAAGCTGATCCGTTCTGGGATACAAAAGCTTGGATTAATCTTGTGCAGTGTAGATAGTCGCTAGATAACAGCTTAAAGGCGCCAGGGGCCATAACACCGACCATCGGGCCCATTTGTAGCCCTGTAAAAGTAAGAGTGTAGGTATGGATATCAGGAGGGTGGCTGCAATAACCGGCTGCTAACTAGGCTCCCGAGCAGAAAAAAAAAATAGGCAAAATGCTGTTTAGTCGGTCATGAACATGTACATATATGTATTTTTATCGTCGTGGCTGATGCCCTGTTATGATAAAATCGTTTCGGCAAGGAGGGCAAAGTAAGAACGGGGGCGTCAGATCATCATCACTGCTAAGGAACGAAGGGACGGGACGACCAATGTGTGTTGCAAGTGCGTACCATCTACCATGGCGGGTCGCGATTCACCCCCGGTTTCCCGCCCCACGCGCTGCCGCGTGAGGCCGGGGCCTGCCGACCCAACCGCAGCGGATCCGCTTCCGGTTCCTGCCGTGCTGCCTCCTCGTTGCGATCCAACGGCAGGGGGTAGCATGGTAGTAGATTCGGTTCCCCGTACCGAGTCTCTGGCGGAGGGTCCCAGAAGTAACTGTCGTTTTCTGTCAACGAGAACTGAATCAAAACAAGAAATCCCCGCTTACACCTTGAGGTTTGGCAGCCTTGATCCAGCGGCCTTCTGATCGAATATTGCTTGTGCTCGCCAGGTGACGCAGCGTGCCGCGCCTGTTTGTTTCCGTTCGTAGGAGAAACATTTATCAGAAAATTATATTATTCTCATCATGAAAATTTTGTCGATTCTTTAGTTTCACTGATAATCCGCTTATAAGGGGAACTATCAGGGCAATTGTAGCGCGAGAGGAAGTCTGGACAAGATGAATGCCGCCACCACACGACGCATCGAGATGTTCTCGTTTGCATTGAGCGGGGGAAGTACAAAAAGCGGGCAAAATCCAGGAGTTTCCGGACTGCGGCGCGACAATTTCCAGTCGCCTATGTTGTCGGAGAATTTAGGGCCTGTTTGCTTGCTAGTCAAAACTTGCCACGCCACAGCTTCGGCAGCTCCGTACTTTTTCGGCTGCTGTTTGGTTGTGTGGCACGTCAAATTAAAAAGAGCTGACGCGTCGAACTTTTCTTCACGTTTTTCCGCCGAAGTTCTGGCGCTGATTTTTGCCGCCACAGTTTCGGCGCTGCCGCAACGACGGCTTGGCATACTGCGGCTAGTAAGCAAACATGCCCTTAGTTGCGCAGTGAAATTAAAGATGTCTTTCGACAACGGCAAGGTTTTCGTTTAGGGAAAATCAACGAAAATGGCAACACATTTTCAACTGAAATGTTTTTTTATGTTACAAACTATACAAATAATCGTGATTTTCTAAAAATTCACTCGAAATCCATTCTTTATTACTATTTTACTTGGACGTTGTAGTTTCTAAAATTTTCCCTTACAAATTTTATGAGGTGGTTGATGGACCTTCGCCCCTAACGTCTCCTGTGCTCACAAAGGCATTATTCGCGTAAAATCTAGCAAAACTTATTAGATTATTTAAATATTTATTGTGGAAACATATATAAATTCACGTAGATATGACCATACTTATCTGAAACATACTCCCTTTATTCACTTTTACCTGTCATTTGCATGCATAGTTACTTATCGTTCTCACTTTCAAATATATGTTATCTTTTTACGATATACCTTTTACTCTTACCAACACAATGTTCTTGCTTCTCAACATACTTTCTCTTTTTCTAATACACTCTTCTCTTTTTTCAATTTTTTTATTAATTCCTGTGAGTAGAGATGTGAATCACAATTAAATTAAAAGTGAACAGAGGAAGTGGCTATATTTTATTCTTGTTTACTACTTCTATTATAGAATAATTTTATATCTAGATTTGCGAAATTGAAATGTAAAAAATTTGTAAGATGGATGTAGTATCTAAATTATTTCTTCATTTTATCGCAAAAAAATTCTTTCTTCGTTGATACTCGCTCCATCCAACAATACCAGCATTTTACGCTTTTCAATGCAAAGTAAGAATGACATAAAAAAACCACAATACGCTCACTTTCTACACATAAAAATTTTCTTACTCATCTAACTACCTCGCATTTATTGCATTCACATCTCTTAAATGCTATTATTGTTGGATAAAACAATAAACCTTCAAATGCTACTTAAATATGGACAGAGAGATTACCTCTGTTCTAAAATATAAGTATTTTTAAATTTTGATAAAATCAATTTTTTTAATTTGACTAATAATATTTAAAAGATTACATAATTTGTAATATAAAAAAATATTTTTATAAAAGTTTATTTTATGATTAATAAAAAAATATATTTTTTATATAATTTTATTATTAATTATATATTATTATTAATCAAATGATAAAATTTTGATTTTTCACTAAACCAAAAATGCTTATATTTTTTGAAACCGGGAGTATTTCGTCGTGGGATGATGGGATCACGGGAGGGTTACTTTCTCACAAAGGAAAGGCAAGCATTTCGTAATATTTTCCCCTCAATTTTGACCATTTCCGACAGGGCGCGACCTGCGAGCACCGCGCATCCTCCAAAGCCCTCCCCTCGCCTTCGTAGCGCCGAAGGCTCTAGGGAGCGAGGAGTGGCGGTGGCGACCCAGGGGAGCGCGGAGCATCCATGGATCAGCACCAGGTGGTAACAATGCTCCTCCATTCCCCGCCTCTTCGTCATTCTGGTCCGCTGCTTCTCGGATTGCCTTAGGAGTTAGGTGGGAGCTAGTTCCGGATCTGGTGGCATATTTCTAACCAGCCCTTCTCAGATTCGAACTCGCAAATTCCGGTTTGGATCGGAATATCAATCTGCCGGCAGTAGAGGATCGGTGGCGGGAGATCTGAGCTCGTCGGTTTAGAAGCCATGGATCAAGAATCAAGATTTCGTTTCTAGGACCCGCTGGGTGTAGTTATTTTGGTTTCTTGGTTGAATTGTACTGTCGATTCGGCGTAGCTTATTCTTCTGCTCAGTTCTCATCTGATATTACATCTTCAACCAAATAATTCCATAAACATTGTTTCATCAGGTCGTTAGCGAGAATTATGCGAATCCAATAACATGCTTCTTCCATGTGCTATTCAAGGTAAGTACTTCCTGGTGCATTGGGTCTTACATTGTGTATGTGGAATCTGTAGGTCGTGTTTTAACTCTTGTTAATACTTGTGTTTGTGCGAAGGCGGCAGCATTGGCCTTCTACATCCTGTTCTCGCTCTTTGTGAAGAGCTTTGTCATCATCTTTGTGATCACTGTGCTCCTTGCCGCTCTTGACTTCTGGGTGGTAAAGAATGTCAGCGGTAGGATTTTGGTTGGGCTGCGCTGGTGGAATGAGATTGATGACGAGGGAAACAGTGTGTGGAAGTTTGAGTGCCTGGATGGGGAGGTTTGTTTCTTTCTTTTCTGTGTTATATTGAAGCTTCTATTTTAATGTGCGAAATTTTTGCAAGCTGACTTGATTGTTCCTTGCAGTCTCTTGCTCGGATCAACAAAAAAGACTCGTGGCTGTTCTGGTGGACTCTTTACTTGACTGTAAGTGGTACTTTTATCATTTATAGAGCAAAGAGCATGTCGTAGTATAACAGCAGCTTGGTTCTGAGAAAACACAATCGGGAATTAGCACCTGTAAATTCATGAAATACTCAAGTAGCAGCATAAATCTATACTATCTTGCATTTGAATTAGTTTATAGCTAGCAGGAGTCTAGTTTATTAAAAAATAATTCAAGAGTAAAAATTAAATATGTGGAGAATGATTCTGTCACAATTTTCATTGACTAAAATCATGGAACTCTGTTTTCTTTAGTAGTACATCCTATGTGCAAAAAAATCTATACTAATAGTGGGATTATAGCTTATTACTCAAGCAACAATCTCATTTGGCACACACCTAGTTAGAACCAGGGTTCACAAAACTGCGGTAAACCGCTCGGTTTTTGCGAAAACCGGTCAAACCGCTCTGGCTCGGTTTAAGCGGTTGACTGGTTTTCGGTATAATAAATTCAAAAAAATTTGAAAATTCGGAAACCGGTCAAACCGAGCGGTTTACCGCAAAAACCAGTGAAAAACTGCTCAAACCGATTTGATTTCAAATTCAAAAACGGTAAACCGCGAAAACCGCTCGGTAAACCGCAAAAACCGGTCGGTAAACCGTAAAAACCAGCTGGTTTTCTCTCAAAAATTTGATTTTCGAATTTGTCCCTTTTTTCGGTTTACTGTAGCTGTTTTCGCGAAAACGGTAACGTGAACCCTGGTTAGAACCATAACACTGTGGACCATTAGCTGGTCAGCTTTGGTGCTTAACCGTTTCTGTTGTTCCTTCTTTGGTTCATTCCATGCTATCCTGAATTAGGATTTCATTAATTGTATTGTTAGTTTCCAACGACTCTGGGTGTTCTGTTCTGATGAAAAATTGTCTGTCTTGACTGTAAATAGATGAAGGGTCATGTATGTGCCGACTCTGTTCTCGTAAAATACTTTTATATCTCCAACTACTATGATAAGTGATTTGGAGTATTAGACTACATATAAAATCTCTCAATGTTTCAGGCTGCTGCATGGATCGTCCTCGGCATATTTTCACTCATAAGATTTGAGGCTGATTACCTTCTTGTTGTTGGAGTTTGCTTGAGTCTAAGCATTGCAAACATTGTTGGATTCACCAAATGCAACAAAGGTATGTTACAATTGACAAGTTCAATTTGTTATGAACTTTTGGTTAGGTTGATTTGCTCTGTACTCGCTGACCTCTCAGACCCTGATAATGGATTTAGATGAACGTTGGTATCAGCTGAAATTAACAAAATAGTTATATCGATAACGACTGTAATTTTGCATATCTTCAATGTGCTCGACAGTTCAGTTCTTTGGTTGCTATCATATAGGGTCTAGCATGCTGCAGGAAGAGAAGTTATGAATCACCAATCTACCATTGCTTGGCTTAAATAATAGTTTATGATCGTTGTGTTGTCTTGCTCTTTTTTTTTATTCAAATACTTGGGTTTGAAGGTCCTGCTTATTTCATGTTTCGCCTCTGTTGCTGTGGACAGAACTTGTACCTCGTAAGCTTGCACCACTTCCATTGCAGATTCAGAGCCTGAATCTGTGATAGATCCAATCAAAATCTAACGGACTGCATTGATATTATTGTTTCACAGATGCCAAGAAGAACATCCAGGCCTTCACCCAAAATGCGCTTGCTTCCCGTGTCACATCATCACTGCAATCAGCATTTGGATTGCTCTGAAGCCCCACATGTAAGCCCTAAAATTACACACAACAATGTTCAGTTTGCCAGATGGATCTGTATACGTTTTATGTTAGTACCTTTCCTCTGAATGCAAAGATGTCCCCCGGCGTAGATAGCATATCCTATTATTCCATTTTCATAGAGTTTGTGACCCATACACAAAAAAGGTCGATTTTGATGGAGTAGCAGCTCTTGGATGTTTCGTCCACGAAGCTTTGTACTGCACTGAAGAACATATTCTTTGTACAATTTTTTCTACTAAGGACGAAAACTATTACTATAGAATGTTGAACTTACGTGAACTTTATCTCAGTGCACAATTAATTTTTATGTTTGATTCCTTTTTGCGTCAGCTTGTTCGGTAATGCAATACCTTGTGTTTTCTCTCCTAAATTCCTGATAATGTTATTGCAAAGTTCAAAAAAAAAAACATTGTACAATCCAGTAGAACTAGGGGCAGCGTGCGTCAGTTCTGTACTGACATAGTGACATAGCGATAGTAAGCCAACCAGCTAAAAGGCGCGAGGATCAGCTGCAGCGCTGCCTAGTCCTGGGCATTCGGGCGGTCCGTTACGGCACGGCCCACCAAGGCACGACGGGCCATGTGGGCTGTGCTGCCGGCTGTGGCCCGGTTGCAGTAACCGTGTCAAAATAGCCCGTGCCAGCCCGTTGACCCACGAGGAACTTACCAGCGACCTGTGCGAAACGACTGAACTTACTAGCGCCCTACGCATGTTCGTTTGTTTTAGTGTAAAACGTAAATATATTTAACATATATTGACAAACGGGCCGTGCCTGCTTCTCACTATGCTGGACCTTTGGCCCAGGCATGGCTCACTGTACGGGCCTGTGCCGGCCCGGGCACGGTGCCAACAGGGCTGTGCCGTGCTTGGCCCGTGTCAAAATGAGCGAGCCTCAATTGGACCCATTTGGCACGGTCCAAATGCCCACTATAGCGCTGCTCTCTGACGACAGCCGCTGACATGTGGACCACCTCTTCCAGCTAAAAGGTGAACTGGAAAAAGAATCAGAATTTGGAGATTTATTTTACCACCCTTTTTTGTGCATTCTCTACTTTCAAAAAAGAAAGAATATAATCCTTTGAGCTTGTCGCTATACAATACATTTCCTATACACTGACATCAAGGTTCAAAAATCTTTACAGTGTTAAAAAAATCTAAGAAAAAAAATACTTCTGCGTGACTGAGAGCATCACTGGTACTTCGGCTTCTGTGTACAAGGAGTCCAATCGTTGTCAAGAAACACCTCATAACCACAAAGGCCCATCACCATCATGGTATGACTTATCTTCATCGTGACCAATCCATGAATCCAAACGCCACGTGTAGCTGACAACAGCATCAGGAATCCGACGTGTTCTTGGAGCCGCCATTGACCAAGCTTGCCAGCTTCATCCTGGGCTTGGAGTACTCGCCACTCATCGCAAGCTTGGCGGCGAGGCCGCTGCCGAAGTCAGTGAAGTGCACGCCGTCCCAGCTCAGCACCTTCGACCCCGGCTCGCAAAGATCGCCACAGCCGGGATTCCCCTGATCGAAGTTGTACGGAGGCCCGCCATTGCCGCAGCACACCATCAAGGGCCACTCAATTCCTGAAGAACAAATCAAATATGAACGGAATTCATCAATGGCAGTTCTGAATGACTGGATAAACAGAATTGTTTTCGTTCTAAAGGATGAAATAAAACTGAAAAGGATCTGGCATCATTGCTGCTGTTCAATGTTCATACCGTATTTGGTGTGGTTGGCGACGAAGCCGTACTTGATGGCGAACATGTCGGTGTAAACGACGGTGGCGTTCTTCAGGAAGAACCGCACGTCGTCGCAGAGGTCGCTCAGCTTCTCGTTGAACTTCCGCGCGGCCTCGTTGACGCTCACCAGGCATCCGTGCTCGTCGTGCTCGCCGTCCTCCCGCACCGCCACCGCCGGCAGGCAGCCGAGGGCGCCGGTGCCGTGGATCCAAAACTTCCTCGCGCCGTTATCGTACAGAATCTGGGACGACATTGCCGAAGAAGAAAGGCTTCTTTGTCAGTGTGCAGAGCAACTTGTCAAGCTGACAGTTTCAGAGGAATGATGTTTACCCCCAAGGCCTTTCTGATCTCACCGACGATCTCCGCGATCTTCTTGTCCCAGCCGTCCGATGGTGTGTGCGCCACACCGACCATGTCGTTGTGGCCGATGTCCAGCATGTACAGGGCGTTCTCAAAACCCTCCTTGCTCACCGGGCCTTTCAGTCCTGCAATACACGCACATAATGTTCACCATCATCAGTTGGATTCAGAGTTCAGAACTGTCGATCTTTTGCGACAGCGGCGACAAACCTCGTTTGAAGAGCTCCAGTGATCTGTGCTTGAAGTAGACGAACTGGTCGACTTGAACGTTCAGGGAGTAAGGGGAGACACCGTGGGTGACTGTCGAGCCAGCCATGGCGAAGTTGACTCCGTTGCTGTAGTCTGAGCCGATTCCCTTGAGGTATGGATTCAGTTCACGGGTGTTCAGGCTCTCACCTAAGAAAAAATTTAAGCCATGAGAAAATTTAAGAGATGGTTAACAAATTTGAAGTTTTGAAAAATACGGTAGGAGTACATTGCTACGTAATCTTTCTGCACTGACAAGTGCTCTGGTTTGGATAGTTTACACTGGTATTCAGAGCTAGCAAAAAAAATACCAGTATAAAAAAATTTTGAAAGTCACTGATAAATGCGATATTTCGGACATATCAGAGATTTTGGTGAATTAATTTAAATATTTTTAAAACTAATTAACACAAACTCAAAAAGGAATGGCCTTCAATCTATAAAACAACATGGTTATATATACAAACAAAGTATTTTTCATTGATTAAAGATACTAAATGATAAAATTTTGGTGATAAAAAAATATCAGATCTCACCGAAAAATGCGATATTTCGGATATATCAGTGAAATTTCGCCGAAATTTTTTTCCTAGATTCAGAGTCATTATATTTGTCATTAACAAAACCTACCACATAAAAAAAAATCTATAAAGTTGGCAGTCTCTCCTAGTTATTTTACTATGTCTTTGGACAACCTAACAACTACTAAAAATTTGGCCCCGACGGTACTGTCGCAGTGATCCGCTACCCTGATTCGAACCATCTAACAAGGACCAATGGCCACGCAGGATGCAGACCGGTGCTACATTTTAGACCATGTGCACTTCGTCTCAACTGTACTCCCGTATTAAAAAAAGTCATTTTAGACAATATTTTGGTCAAATATTGAGAATATAAATTATAAATAAGTTTGAACTTATTAAGTTTAGAATATAAAAATTATATGATTAGATTTGTCTTGAAAAATACTTTTATAAAAGTATCAATATGTTTTTAATAAATATTTTTATAAAAAATAGAAGTCAAAGTTATGTTTTAGACATCGTGTCATTATTCAAAACAAACTTCTTTGTAGACCGGAGGGAGTATACTTACATCTGTCCTAATTATAAGTTTATTTTTAGGTTTTGTTGACTACAATTTTGACCAACGATTTTGATATATTTAATTAATTTTAATAATATAAATTACAGATATTACAAAATTATTTCTTTTGATAAATTTAAAAGTACAAATACTAAGTTTTTAAATTTAACCAAATTTATAAAAATCATTGGTTAAAGTGGTAGTCAATAAAAGCTAAAAATAAACTTCTATTGGTATGGAGGGAGTATTATAGAATTTGGTTTTTGTACTTGAGATCAGAGCTTTCATGACAGCATACTGAAAGTACAGATTTACAGATGTGAAGCAGCCATGGACCATGTTTTTGGTCTTCCCCCTCCCATTTTACTATCACTTTTTTTTAAAAAAAAACAGGCACAAGAAAGTGCCAGTTTCATTAATTAAAAAGAGAATACATGTATCTTAGTAATAGTAAAATGGCAAGGCTTGTTTCTCTACCATTTTACTCTTACTAAGATAACCATGCATGATTTCTACCCCAAAAGAAAAAAAAATTAAGATGAAGGTAAAGATCCCTTCTACCAACATTTCCAAATGACAAATCCAATTGACCCCGCACCATTGGGTGTGTCTGCATGTGCACATAGGTATATAATTTATACGTGCCGCATTGTGAGTCTGTGACTACCAGAACTGTCACATGATGGCATACATGTAACTGGATCATATTCTACCACCCGCTTATTTTCTTAATTAAAGAAGCAAAATAATCAACTATCAAGGGCTTCGTGCGTTATGAGTGAGCAGAAGAATTCTTTAAATAAATAAATAATGCCCAACAGCTTGAAGCACTGGCTTTTCCTGACCACAATACAGAGGCGATAGGAACAAGCGAACATGGTTGTAAAATATAATTATACATGCATCCCCGTTATGTTCTAGACGAGGGCAAATCCTTTCACGCCCTTTATTTAGTCTACATTCAGCATACAGAGGTAGATGCAGGAGGACAAGTTTGGCTAGTCAAGCAAGGACGATTTTCCTCTCTCAACAACCCTGAAGCAAACAAAATCAGCGGTCCAGCCCTCCCCAACTACAACTAGCAAATCAAGCTTCCCAATTGGCGTGGGAAGAAAGAATCAGGTAGAGGCAGCTTTGTTAGGCACATGGAGTAGAGCTACTTCTTCAACTACTCAACAGTGTCAATTTTCTTAATCCTTCTTCCGTACCAGCGGTAAAATGGCCTTGACCAATCAGATATCAACCAAACGAATTGAGACCCTCTGCAGTCGACTGCACAACTGCACGGTCGCTGACATCTTTATGTCAGAGAGCGTGCAGTCAGTCCATTGGTCCAGAACTCCGAAAGAGGATGTTGGTATCACGCAAGTGGCAATGCTAAGACAACAATAGCATTGCAGTTCCAAACCAATGACTAAGGACTGCCACGGTGCCACCTAAAAATCAACTTGCCTCTGTATGCAGTTAAGACCTCGGTTTATTCGTAAATTGCAAAAAAAGCTAAAAGTTGGGCGAAATGATTGATTAATGAGAATGGGGTAGTCGGTAACGGTTGATCGATTCAACTCACAGAAGAAGTCGATGATGACGCGGCCGTCGGAGAGGCGGCCCGTGGGGCGGTGGAAGTAGGTGCGGCCCTCGGGCGGCATGATCCGAATCCCGCCGGCCGCCGCCACGCCGCCGGTGTCCGAGTTCGAGTCGCCGAAGTTGAACAGCACCGCCGCCGGCCGCCGCTCCCGCTCTGCCTTCGCTGTCGCAGGAGCCGCCGGGCTCCCGGGGTCAACTGGAGCCGGGGTGCTCCCAGAGGCGGCGCCGGCGGTGACGGCGAGGCTCTGCCGGACGGCGACCATGGCCGCCGGCGACGTGTACGCCAGCGACAGCACCGTGACGGCCACCGCCGCCGCCGCCAGGAAGCACAAGTACTGCAGCGGCAGGCTGATCACCTTGCCTCCGCCGTTGGTGCCGCTCGCCATGGCGGCCTCGTCTCTTCGAGCTCTTGCTCTCTTTTGATGGAGTATTCAGCAACGGTGGAAAAGTATACGAGTACACGTATTTATAGTGCGCGGCGATGCCATTCTTTTTAGTATAATTTTTTGAACTCGGTGAGATGCTCTTGTATTCAAGGGTATACTCGTAATATTCCAGTAGAGGTTGAGGGAAGTGATTAGCGAGTGGAGACGATGGAGTTTATACCAGTACTTGAGTGGATATGGCCACCAAGGTAGGTGGCTAGTTTAGAGCACATTTGAAGGAGTAAATTTTGTTGAAATTTCACTTTCTATAGGGACTTTAAATTTCAAGGTCTCCTTTGGAACACGAGAATGTTTTCTTTTTTCTTATATTTTTCTTATGAAAGTGAATAGATTTCTATAAAATTCTTATGTGATTCTTGTGAAATTTCTACGCTCCAAGAGGTCTAAAGGTTTAGAATTTGTATCGCAAATCAGATATATGTATCCTAAGAGAAATTCACAAATTTTATAGTCTATGAAGTGTAAGGTTTATTTGAACGGAAAAAAATGCATGTTATCTATTTTTCTCTATGAAATTGAACTGGACCATGTCAAATTCTAGTATAATTTATGTATGATTCATGCCTTTCAAAGATGCTTAAAACTTTGGTCCACGAGAAAGTTTTGGGCTTTGGCGGTAATTATTGTTGAGTCGTGCGTCATTAACCTAGCTGTTTATACATGGTTGGTGATGGTGTTGACGGAGCCGCAGTGGCGGCAGCGTTGCTTGGAATTCTTCTTACTTGTTCAAAGCCGGAGACAGGGTGGCCACGCACACGACTGCAATTTTCTTCTTCTTACCACCCCGTCACACGTTCAGGTACAGACTCGTACGAGCACATTCTTTTAATCCAGTTGGGAATTACCATTTCCACTTTGATATACTCCCTCAGGTCCATAAAAGAGGTCGTTTTGGATAACGACACGATCTTTAAAACTGTTTTAAATTTTGATTTCTATTTTTTATAAAAATATTTATTAAAAAGTAATATATTTTTATTTTTATGTACAACAAATCTAATCATATGATTTTTTGTATTTCTAAACTTAATAAGTTAAAAATTATTTATAGTTTATATTCCTAATGTTTGACTAAAATGTTGTCTTAAACGACTGTAAAACGTTGTCTTAAATGATTTTTTTTAACCGGATAAAGTTCTCACTCTATTCTCAAATTGATGTCGTTATTGACTACAAACATCAACTTTGATCATTCGTTTTATTTAAAAAATACGATAAATTTTAAATATTTTGTTATAATTTGTTTTATCATCAAAGTTGTTTGAATTATAACTTATAACTTTTTAGATTTGAATTAATTTTTTGAGTAAAACGAATGATCAAAATTTATGTTTGTAGCAAATAGGAAGTACTCTTCGGTCCGAATTTTCAGTGACGTTTTGGAGCATTTTATTTGCCTCCGATCATGATTGTTCCCTGTTGGGACACAGATTCAGAGAATGCATATCCTTCCATTTATTTTTAATTGTTATTTTAAATTTTATTCTCAAATAATTATCATAGGGAGTAATCTTTACATTTTGTGAATCTTTAAGATACAAGAAAATCAATTTATTTCTGGTAGGCCCACTGTGTGATGTCCTAGTACACCAAACAGTTTTCACAGAAGTGTATGGCACGATTGTCCTTGGCAGCTACAGGCGTGAAAGTGATTGATGTAATGTGGAACCAACTGTTAAGGTTGCAGTATACCAGTACTAACTTGAGACCTTTCGTCATCTGACCATGACATTATCTGTTTATACCATTTTTTTGTACATCTTATTAGTCTAACTCACTATCCATGACAAAAAATTACACTTTCTGACACCCTGATTTAGAAAAATCTTTACTTAAACACAAGAATAATTATAAAGCTCAGGAACTACAAGTGTCTCTTCCGGGAGTTCATTTCTACCTTGGCAGACCTGCAATTTGCTCACTACTTGCTGTCCACTTTTACTAAGTTGGGATCAATGCGAGGATTATATATGGAGCAGGAACCAGAGTTTTTGACGACTGAAAACGTTGCCGGACGTGGCCAAGCCTGGTCCAGACTTCAAATCCCGTACATTCCTCACACTTGGATGCTTCCGCTTCTGATTGTGATCAGTACACATGGTGGTTGCCTTGTCTGTCTGTCTCCGTGAAATGGTCAAATTCTTTGGATGTGTCGCCACCATGCTTCACCATTTTCGGTACACTGATTTATCTTTGCATTTGTTTTCCCATTTTGGATGTGTTTTGCTCACTTGTTGACTTTAAAAAAGGACTCCAAAGAGAAAACATCTTATAAATATTCATATCTATTTATTGATCCAAAATTCAGAGAAAGAAAAAGATATCGTACACACACATACATCTCCATGTATACACCGCAAGTGTAAAAAGAAAAAAGAAAAAAAAGAAGAAAACAAAAGGAAAAGGAAAGAGAAATCTTCATCTGCAATGGCAGCAAGAACCTCAATTGATTGACATTGGGGGGGTCAGTTTTGTTAGCAGTTTCATCTTCACCATCCTTGAGATAAAACAACCCAAATTCAGTGCTGAATTCCAACGCCGAACCACCATTAATCGTCAGATTTCGGAGGGGGACGACGTACGAGGCTGGCCAGCTTGACCCTGGGAACGGAGTACTCGCCGCCGAGCACTTTGGAGGCGACGATGCCGTTCGCGGCGTCGGTGAAGTGGACCCCGTCCCAGCTTATGAACTTCTCTCCGAGCTTGCACAGGTACTTGTCCGACGTCGCGCAGCTCTCCTTGGGGTCGTAGTTGTACGGGGGGCCGCCGTGGCCGCAGCACGTCATCAGTGGCTTCTCAATCCCTGAAGAAGAACCAGAACAAGAACAAGTTCGATACGAGGGATTATTATAAACAGATATA
>BCLG01000559.1:20101-35751 GCA_001602295.1 Zoysia matrella
CAGCGTGGCCAGCACCACGGCCGCCGCCACCGCGCCCATCACGCAGTAGTACTGCACGCGCAGCGCGCCCATCCGCTTCCCCGCCCCGCCCCCGCCGGTGCCGTTCAGCCCGGCTGCGCTCGCCATGGCGGCCGCGCGTGCGCCTCCCTCGAGCTGTCTGTCTGTCTAGCTAAGCCACTGTGACACACTGGCTGCTACGCTTTTTAATGACGCGCTGCCTGTGCTGTGAACACGATGGATGCGTGCGTTGTGTTTGTTTAAATAGAGAGATAGAGGTACAATGTGTAAAGCGAAGGCGAGGAGTTGGTAGCTAAAAGCTCAGCCCCATGAAAGCACAGTTTCGTCGAAATAGCTTGAGGCCAAAGAACCCTACTTGCTACGTGTTGTGTTACTTGTCATTTTTATTTTTCAATGTATGTTTCTCGCTTTTTAATATATCTCTATTTATATGTCTCTCATTCACATTTTCTGTGTAGCTTAATTTTTTCCCTTCTTTTTAATTCTAAAGTGACAAGTAAATAGAGTAATAAAAGAAATTTTAGTTAACCAAGAGATATGACTGTCTTCTGCATAATCACAAAGGCATAACAATGACATATTACAATGAATAAAAGATCATTTTTTTCCTTTTTCTTTCTCCTTCTTAATAAAAAGTTATAGCACCTACGTACCATTTCCCTTTGAAAAAACATTCTAGCTGACTTTCAGGAGTGTTGACGTAGCACACATATTGTGGAATCATATTTACATCGTTATCGTGTTTAGCAAGGTATTAAAATGCCAAAAAGACGAGCTAGTTTGAACCGCTTAGTTTTCGAGACAAGACATTTGAACCATTCCTGGAATCTGGATCGACCACATTTTTGGTTGCACCACGGACTGAGTTTTTTTTTTAAAAAAAAATGTTGGGGCGGTTGAAAAATGATGCAACGGATAATTTCTTAAGAACCACTACAAACACAGAGTGAGTAGAACCTAGGAAATTAAACCGACGATGATGATAAAAAAAAAAAGGACTGTAGACTGAGACCACGCGAACCTTGTCACTACCTGGCAACAATTTCCTAATCTAAACGACCCTAACAAACCTTTGCCGACACGCTAACAAACAACCCGTTTGTTTAATATGCTTACAAATGCACCACGTGACAACAAGCAGAGAGAGGGGGAGGAGGGGCACAGAGTTTTAGAATCCATTTAAAACCAATCAGTTTTACGATTTTTGATAAAATCAATTCAAGTAGATGATTGATTTTTTATTAAAAATCGAATCTAGCTCTGTAATAAAATCGACTAGCTCAATCTAATTTTTAGCGCCGTCGAAAACCGAATCCAAACCAATTTCTTAAACCCTGGGCGGCATGCGTCGCCAGCAGGGGGCGTAGGTGCGGGTGCACGCCGCTGTTCTTCCCTCTGTTCATTCATCCGGCTCCCTCTTTTTCCTCCAGCTAATTAAGCTAGCATTAGCATTAGCGGGCCTCGATTAGAAACCAAGAAAAGGCGCTTTGATTTGATTTGGTCGCTGTCATTGACGAACCGCCGCTGCGGGCCGGCGGGCACGGTGGTGGTCCGCCCGTCCGTCGAAGACGAAACGAGACGAGACGACGCCGCTGTTGAGATGAGATCTGTGTTCGGTGGCGCGTTGGTTTCGCGCTCCTGGCTTTCTTCGCGAGTCTGCAAGGGAGGGGGGACAACGCGAGGAGGAGCGGCCACGACGGCGACGGCGTCGGACGGCCGGCGGGGTCGCGCAGGCAGGCGACGCATTCAAGCCCACGCCAGAACGGTCGTTGGAGCAGCAGCCTGCACGCCGGCAGCCACCGGCGCGCACGCACCCACCTAGGAGCAGTACAGTGGCTCAACGATGGGCAGACCAACGTTTCTGGGTTTACGTCGCCCAGATCGACCAAAACTAACGGTGCCTTCTCGAGACGACGAAGCCGTCGGCGGCGCGCCGGTGCCGCCATCTGCCACGCCAACCCGCTAAAAGCAACGAACGATGTTGTACCGGCCAGTAAGTAGTACTAACTTCGTTATAAAATAAATAAATTATTGGTGTCGATTAGTTCGAATCTAAATTAAATGGTAACGATAATGTATGATAGTAGTAAAAAAATATACTGTTCGTATCAATAATTTCGAAATGCCCGTGAAGGACTAGAGTGAAGCGAGGAGCACGAGGTGGAGCCAGGCAGAGGGGAACGCGAAGGAACGAACCGGACTCGCCAGGACCGCGCGAAACCCGACAGCCTCTATCGGTAACCAGATCAGCTAGAGATCTCACGAGATTAAGATACGTTAATAAACTACTCGTCGCGCCATGCGCGTGGCGCATCCGGTTTTAAAATATTAATACAATTAATTTTTTATATCAATTTTAATTATTTATTTTATTCAAAATTTGTTTAAACATGTAAAATTTAATTATTATTTGCTTTATTATTAATAAAATTTATACCACAAATAATAATTTAACACATAAAATAAATTTTTTGAATAAAACAAATAAACAAAATTGATGTTAAAAATTAATGATATTAATAATTTAAAACTGAAAAGAATATGTACTCGACGTAGACGCAGCGACTACTGCACCAAACCTCTAAACTGCCCAGATCCAAAGACTAAGGCTCCATTTGGAAAAAAAATTATTTTTACATTTTTTCAATGATATTAAACTGATTTTTATAAAAATTTTATGAAATTTTTAGGTTCTAAATGGGCCAAAGGTAATAGCCAGCGGAAACAGGGAGTGGCTCCTCTACCATGATAGCTGGATCACTGACAGACGAATTTAGAATCCACCCAGCAGTGATCGAACAGCACGGCAGCCAATCCTGGTGCGTGGAAACGAACGGTCGAGCCAGCAAGACAAGACGCCTGGTCACTCGACCTACCGTGACTGAATTCTGAATGCCTATTCATTCATTCATCCTCCTTTGTCACCTTAAACAAGGCTGGTTCTGAAACCGACGACCGAACGAAACTGTTGCAAGTGTGTTCGGCGACCGGACATGCAGACAGCCGCGAGTTGGTGGTGCTGCTTATTAGCGCTGCACCTACGAGTGGTTAGTGGTTACGCACCTAAGCACCTTTTTATCAGCAGCCGATCGATCGACAGTGTATTCAAGCGAGCTGGCGCGGCGGCGTCTTATCCGTGAGAGCTACTGAGGGACTGTTTGGTAGTGCACCATTACATTATAAGTATATAAACAATATTGTAGTGATGTTTTTAACTTTTTAAAATTTGACTATTTATTTTATTTAAAAAATTTATAAAAATAAATAAATCAAGTTTGAAGTCTTTTTAATAATGAATTATTTCGCAGAAAAATAAATAATATTTTTATAAAATTATTAGATAAAACGAATGATTAAACGACATTTATTTTAAAACAGAGTGAGCAGTACAGATTAGGCTAGTATAACAAACCGCTATAGTCCAAAACCATGAAAGCAGAGTTTCGATTAGGAAGCAAGAAAAGGCGCTTTGATTTGATTTGATTTGATTTGGTCGCTGTCATTGACGAACGCTGCGGCGGGCAGGCGGGCGGACCCCGGCCGTGGAAGACGAGACGAGGCGAGACGGCGGTTTAGATGAGATCTGTGTTCGGTGGCGCGTTGGTTTCGCGCGCCTGGTGCTTCCTTGGCGCGAGTCCGCAAGCCAGCGGGAACAGCGCCGGGAGGAACAGAGGAGCGGCCGCGACGGAGTCTCAACCGCCGGCGGGGTCGCGCGCGAAGGCGGCGCCTTCAAGCCCACGCCAGAACGGTCGTTGGAGCAGCCTGCGTGCCGGCAGCCACCGGCGCGCAGGCACGCACCCACCGGAGAGGTGCAGTGGGGCAACGACGCAACAGCACTTTGCAAGTGAGACGGATATTTCGGGGGTTTACGCGCTGCACCGATCGACCGAAACTAACGGTACCAGAAGCCATCGGCTCACCTTCTCGAGACGACGAAGCCGTCGGCGGCGCGCCGGTGCTGCCATCTGCCGTGCCAACCCGCTAAAAAGCAACGAATGATGCTGCACTGGTAAGTACTTATAAGCACCAAGGCTCGTTTTAAACAGAGGATTTTCTCTTTTTTATTTTTTTCTTGTAAAATTGGATTAATTTTTATGAAATTTTTGTAAAATTTCTGTGTTCCATACGGACAGAGTGAAGCGAGGAGTCCTGCTAACAATTTCGAAAGAAGAGTCCGTACGTCGAGCAGAGTGAAGCGAGGAGCACAGGGGAGGAACACGAAGGCAGGAACGAATCCGGACCGCCGGGGGCGGGGCCGGGCGGCGAAGAACGAAGCGCAAGAAACGCACCCACCACCCGAACCCCGACAGACGACAACCTCTCTCGGTAACCAGATCAGCCAGAGGTCTCACGAGATTACGGTACGCTGATAAACTAGTCATCTTACGTCCAGTGACTGATTACGTACACCAGCTGCCCAGTAACCCAGGTCCAGATTACTCGACCTGCTGACTGAATTCTGAATTCCTATTCATTCATCCTCCTCCTTTGTTACGTTAAACAAAAGGCTGATTCTGAAACTGACGTCCAGTGACTGAACCAAACTGTTGAAAGTGCGTTCGCGCGACCGGACAGACAGACAGACAGCCGCGAGAGTTGGTGGTGCTGCTTAGCGCTGCACCTAAGAGTGGTTACGCTCTTAGTAGATTCACTTATGGCTTATAGGGTACAAAAATATAAACAACTTAGTAGATGTTTAGGAGCAGTAGAGATCACGCTAGCATAACAAACCGATATAGTCCAAAACAAACACTATCACACCACAAATCAGTACAAAAAGGTCTTCAAGTACTCCACCTGCTCTGCTGTCTGCACCACTGAAGTCAGCACAGGTTGGACTTGGACTACCACTTGAGCCAGTACAGTTCCAGGTAGAGCGAATCACGGAACGAGCGAACGGCCTCATCGACCAACAAGTCAACTACTGCTGCTACTTCAACAACTCAGGTCGCAGTACAAGGAAGGAGGTGCATTTGTTAGACCACATGCAGGCGCGTACTACGGCCTACGGCCTACAGCCACATGGTGGCTAGGAACCGACGGCAGCCGGTGGTTCCGCCTACCGTGGAGTACCACGAGACGGAGAGAACCGCGAAGCAGACTGAGGGAATGCGTCCTCATCAAAGTGATGGTTTGTTAGATTATCTCTGGAGAGATGCTCCTGGAGTCAGGTTGTGGTTCTATGGCAGCAAAGGCTAAGTCAGCTGATCCTTGTGGGGTCAGGTTGTGGTTCAAGGTCTCACTCACCAAATCGATGATGGGGACATGAGTAGCTTAGTTTTGCTCAGTGATGGTGAGCAAAGTACTCACTCGAAGGGAAGAACATGAACTCAACGATCAACTGGCTACGATTGCAGGCACCCACTTTAATTACAAAATTAAAGTGGCTGCTTGCAGAAAACCAAATATCATCGGACCCGTAGAGCGATGAAATGATAAAAAAGCATAGCATTCAAGCGAGTCAAACAACAAAGGCAGGAAATTGCAAATTAAGGTACGTATCCATTTCACCAAAATGGCAAGTCCGTTTCATGAAAACATTATAGGACCCGTAGAGCGATGAAATGATAAAAAAAGCATAGCATTCAAGCGAGTCAAACAACAAGGGTAGGAAATTGCAAATTAAGGTACGTATCCATTTCACCAAAATGGCAAGTCCGTTTCATGAAAACATTATAGGACCCGTAGAGCGATGAAATGATAAAAAAAGCATAGCATTCAAGCGAGTCAAACAACAAGGGCAGGAAATTGCAAATTCAGGTACGTATCCATTTCACCAAAATGGTAAGACCGACAGTAAGGTCCTGTGCTTTCCTTTTAGCCGAGGGCTCAAGAAAAGAAGAGAGATTCTGGGAAAGGAAAATTTTCGACATCCAGTTGAAGCTAAAATGGCATCAGCGATCTCTACATGCCAGCTTAAACTGCTAAACATCTACTTCCTTGTTATCAAGAACCCAAGTCAGAAGCAACAAAAAAGAAACCTGCCTATTTATATTTGGACCTTGGTTCCAGCTGCCAACAGAGATGCTTTTTTGGATCCACTAATTGGGAATCGTAACTGGGATCAACATTGAGCCAATGGCTACAGCAACTGTCCGGGTTTTTGAGAAGGCTTGGCTTGACTGAGAATTAATTGAGAGAGAACTGAGTTTCCCAATGATCCTTTGTTCTTCAGAAATCATCTCTGGGACTTTTAATGCACTGTGCACCAAGTCAGTTTTACCGTCATTTGGATATTCCTCGGGCGCTTTAAATGAGAAGCTGAGGGCAGTTTCTAGTTGGGGTTTTTTGGTGGGGGTGATTCCAACCTTCTTCAAGCACTGTTGTTCTCCATCCGAAGCAGCCTTCACATACGAAATGCGGGGCTGGTATGCAAATCGTGGGGACTTGGGCAGCAGAGTGTTGTAGGTTTGATGTTCACGTGTGGATGCAGGCATCAGCTGCGAGGATTTGGGTATTGGAGTGTGGTAGGAATGATGGGCATGCATGTATGCAGGCATAAACTGTGGAGCGGCTTGCCTCAACTTTGACCTCCTGCCTTGGCTGCTCCTTGCTTCCTCCTCCTCATACATCATGAATTCATCAAGCAGATATCCATCCACTCGGGCATATTTGAAGATTTTGAGCATAGCTGTTCCAGGGGTGTAGTGTATCTGCAAATAGATCAAGTGGTATGCAGCAGATGTGACCAAGATAAACAGCAGATCAAAGTATATTGTTGCCAATTTGCAACAGCATAATGCTAAAATGGACAACCTTTTCTTGAAGCAATGTGAAAACAATTTACAGAGTTTATATTAAAATAGCATACGAGCACTGAAGTTAGATAATTCACAAACATAGCCAGTGAAACAACAATATAAGCAATCGTGCTCCAACTAGTCAAAATTAGTGAAGTGCAGAGAGATCTACCTCTTGTGTATCTCTGCTACTTGTGACGGGCTTATCTTCATTGTTCTGCAATAAGATACTTCGTAAGTTGTAGTTATATACATTTTTTATGATGTGCCACTTCACAGGAAAGCTGCCAATCCATTTATCTGTGCGCCAGAAGTCCATGTCCTTTTGCCAATCGACAGGGCCAACCATCTCGGCAACGCCACAGAAACGCAAACTTTGATTAACCTGTTAGACAATAATTTTTTATTGAGTAATTAAAGATCACAAACAAGGAATTGACTGGAAGAGATCAAAGTCCATAGTTAAGAATGACTCACAGAAAAGAACAGGAAAACTGGGCATGGGGTAGAACAGCTTGCAGCTACCACCTGAGCCTCTCTGAATGCATTATCCAGCTTCTTGTTTCCAACATAAGTAGTCGACCAGACACCATATTTGATGGATTTGTAAACCTCTACCTCATCGAAAGACTTTATCACAAAGAATTTTGCATTGGGATAGACCACCCTGAAATCATCTCTGTTATACTGATCAGTCCTAAGGACTATTTCCCCCTCTGGACTTTCAGTATGGAGACTTGAGGTGTAGGATTTTACAATTATTTCTGAGGGCATCGAATGTATCGGCTTCTTTGGTTTGCTTAGGTTCTGCTGACCCAGGAATCTGAACGCTTGATTAGCATAGCTGCTGGTTTCTGGACATTGATGGGATTTTTTAGATGACATATTACAAAAGTCAGATCCAATACTTGAGACGTGACAGCTGTATGAAACATTAGCATGCAGCGAAGACTGAACAGATGGGACTGCCGATTGTCGAGAATGGTGTGAAGCCTAATCATATTAGGGATATGTGTCAACAAAATATACAAAAGGATGTAGATGTCAAACTATATTCATTCTCTATAGAGATCAAACTATGTTGCACATCAGTAACTCAATACAAAAGAAGCGTGGAAACTCATTACCATAACATGAATATGTCCAAATGGAGAATGAATTCATATGCATAATTGCATATAGTAGACAGTGGATTTCTTTATAGTTCTGCATATGGTGTTAGGAAATATCTAAAATATTTTCAGTTCAATAACAATAACACATGTATTTGCATCAATTTTAATAAGTTACAGGCTTCTAAAATACAGCCCACCCCAACTTGTTGACTTCTTGTTGTTGTCATATTGGCTTCTAACTACAAATAAAGTAGGAAAACAGAAAAATAATGTGATAGAAACAATACATGAATCAATGCTGTCAACAGGACAATACCATTTCAATTTAACTATGAAGACATACATGATAATTAAAACACGGCAAATCTGTAGGGATGACAATGGCATACCTGTCGAGCACGAAGAAGTTTAGCTGGAAACCTGGATCTACCAGCTTGTTGCCACTTCCACGGATCTGCCCTACACGGTCGTCCTTCTGGTACCATGATACGATTTTGAAATCTCTTCGGAGAAACAGAAGCTGGTTCTAGAGATGGACTCGATGAAACACCCCTTTCTGAGGCAGCAGCCACAGTTTGGCCTGGCTCACAGGGGATAAACAAGCCACTGGTGCATGCAAGAGGTTGAGCCGTGATAATAGGGGTCATATCTGCCGCAGAAGGAAGGACGGAATAGTGAGATGTACGAACTTGTTGATAGTATGTGTGTGTCACAGTTTCAGTAGTGAAATGCTCTTGGGCTCCACAAAGTTGACCACTGGCTACAGCACAAGGGTGCAAAGGGTGAGGACTATGGGGAGGGTGTGCAATCTGCTGTAAAGGGTGAGAACCATGGGGTGGATGAGGAAACCCATAGCCCGGGACAACATAATACATGCATGATGTGCTTTCAGCTTGGTGGCTCTGTCAAAGGATCAGATCAGCCTCGTTAAACACAAGACAAAATGGAAGACAAGAATAAAAAAAAAAGTAGCATTCTGTGGCACAAACCATTGAATGTAGACCTTGATCATAAAATCCAGAACTTGTTGGGCGCTCATAAAAGTCATCAGGAACATCAATTCCTAAACACAGGGGTGCGGGTGATTATTCATCAGGTAAGACATTAAGTAATGAAACGTCACAGCAACCAATAGTACTTGAACGAAGATAGCATTGATATCGCGATATACCAGTTGGGGCATGCAAAGTTGGATAGTAGGCTGAGGTGGTAGGAAAGCAGAACTCCTCCCCATAGATAAGGTCAGGATCCTCCTCAATATCCATTGAATGAACAATGAAGTGACTGTGAGAGAAAGAACTGATGTAACCTGTACCAGCAAGAAAACATATCAGTTTATCGTTGTTTAGTAACAATTGGGATCATGACTTGCGTATCCATAAAGCAATCAAATCATAATAATTTGGACACCCACTATGAATTTTTCAAACCCCCATAATGTTCTTTCTTCCATTTCATTTGGCAAAAAACAGAGGGTCAAGCAAGATCGTGAGATCAACCTTTCAAAATATAAGCTCCCACTTCCTTGTAACAGAAATTTTAACACGTCAAGATCTGTGTTCCAAACAGGCAAATCCGTCAAACCACACTACGAGCTGAGAACCATTTAGACCAAAAACCTATCAAATTAAAGCATGCCCCAGCAGCATGAAGGATGACATATGTCTAGTGAACAGAGATTAGGTGCTACTAGAATGCCTGTAAAACTCATGGCGCACTTTCAATAGAAGCAAGAGTGTCCTTTTGTTTAACAACAAAAAACCAGAATAGCGTTTGTACATAGCACACACTGCCTGTCGTTTTTTCTCTAACTCTACAAGGACTTATCTTCTTAACCATTCCCTACTTTTTTTTTCATCATGGAGAGCGCACAAGTACAAATAGGACCAACCAATCAATCAGTATTATTATGAAAAATCCGCAGTGTCACTAATACAATTCATGTCTCTAATCATTCAACCAGAAATGCAAGACAAATAGCAAAAATTGTATCAACAATGCACCTCCGTTTCAGCAGCAACGATGGAGCAACTCGCAGAAAAATCATGGAGCAACAGAAGCAGATACGGATAGGACCAATAATCCGACCGCTACCAATCAACCAGTCAATCCTTTGCATAATCCCTAACCCATTAACTTCTCGATCACCAATCATTCCATCGGAAACGCAACTCAAAACTCACAAGCGCTCCGATCATCAGCAACGCACCTATATTTCAGCACCAGCGACATCCCAAATCCAGACCAAATTGATTACTAAAACCAAACAGCCGTACATAACCACGAAACCCGACTGGCCGGCACCCTGCAGCAACGCGTACCGCAACCCGGGGAAGAATATCGGGAGCGCGCGGCCTCGGAAACAAGCTCTTGGGAAAACCCCACTAAGCCCAGAGCCGCACTCGACGCAGACGCAAGCGCGAGAACAGGTTGTGCGCGAACCGGGTAGCGCGGCGGGAGACGGGCTCACCAGAAGGTGACGACGGCGCGTCTGACCCTCCGCCCCTCGTCGCCGGCGGCGGAAACCCTACTGGAGCGGGGAGCCGGGAGCCGGAGGCGGAGGAGCCAAGAAGACGAAGCAAAAAGCGGGAAAAAGCAGAGGGGATAGCAGGGGTTCCGGGATCGGCTGATCAGAGGAAACTGTACGGTCGTGTGACCATTAGCAGTGGTGCTGGATTTGCGGTTTCGGGAAATTGGTTCGGTTTCGAACGATTGGTTTTTCATTTTAAAATTTTTTAAAAATTGAAAGTTTGAATAATTTTGGAATTTCGTAAATAAGTAAGATCAATGAGTAAATTGGTAAAATCAGTGAGTTTCAAATAAACATGAAAATCAAATAAACAAATCGATAAACAGGTAAAACCAACCGGATTATTATAACATTTTATTCAAATTTTAATTTTTTTTATTTGAGTGGACTTCGATCGATTTTTATGGTTTTACTCAAACTCGACCTGATCGATTTTAGCGGTTAAAAAAAAAAACCTGATCATGGATGTGCAATTGCAATTCTCTTCCTTCTGTATTACTATGCGGTGGGATAGCGGATAATCCAGTGGGACCAGGTTATATTTAAAATTCTGTTTCTAAAATGAATAGTCGTATTTCAAATGCAACTAATTATAAAGTAAATTATAATCAAATATATTATATCTAACATATATTTTAATAAGATGAATGTTCAAAATTTAATGATAAAAATTATCAATATTTGTTAAGTAGAGGGAGTAGATTGTAAATATGGGCACTTCTATTATTTTTCTTAAAGACGCAACAACAAGTGTTCAAGCATTTTTCAATGCAATCTGCATTAATATTGCATCATTTTGCGAGGCTTCCTTTTTTTGTTAAGTCATTTTTACTAACAATTTCTCTGTTGATAGGTAATTATGTGACATATATTGATATTTATATTCAACATTTTGTGTTCATAATAAATCGCAAAATGACATATCATTACATTAATTATCGATCCAAGCATTTTATTAACGAAACAAAATATTCCTTGCGAAGATTGCTAGAGGGCGAGCGTGTAACATCTAGCAGTAAAAAATGGTTGCAATCTTTTCATGCGTTTTATTTTATTTTGATTTAAGTCGAGTTTACACAGAAACGGGTAAGTTCGTGCAGTTTGAAGTTTTTGAACCCACTCATGGTAAGTGTGAAGATGGATGAGAAAATAAACTAAAAATTATGAAAATCAGATCGAATTAAGATCGAATCAAAATTTTATTTATTTTTAAATTAAAATTTAATAAACACTGAAATAATTTGTAAAAAAAATCACGGGCCAAGCTCTCTTTTAACCCCCTCTGTCAGGCAAGCCCACGATAGAAATGAGAGCGATAAAAGCGGAAAAAAGACTCACGCCTCCAGAACTGAGAAGTGGAAAAACTTGCCCAGCGGTATTCATTGTTCACTGGGCCGCGTACGAGATGAGACAGGCAGCCCAGCGGCCCAGTTTGATTACAGATTCCGAACAAACCGATCCGTCAGATCTGCAAACAACTAGATCCAACCGCCCACGATCTACGCCCACTCTATATTTGCAACCACCACCGTGACTTCAGAAACCCTAGCCTCCACCTGCCCCCGGTCCAAACCCAGCCGCCGCCGCCGCCGCGCGGAGGCGACCCCCCACCGCGGCCAAGATGCAGATCTTCGTGAAGACCCTGACGGGCAAGACGATCACGCTGGAGGTGGAGTCCTCGGACACCATCGACAACGTGAAGGCCAAGATCCAGGACAAGGAGGGCATCCCGCCGGACCAGCAGCGGCTGATCTTCGCCGGCAAGCAGCTGGAGGACGGCCGCACGCTCGCCGACTACAACATCCAGAAGGAGTCGACCCTGCACCTGGTGCTCCGCCTCCGCGGCGGCGCCAAGAAGCGCAAAAAGAAGACATACACCAAGCCCAAGAAGATCAAGCACAAGCACAAGAAGGTGAAGCTCGCCGTCCTCCAGTTCTACAAGGTGGACGACTCCACCGGCAAGGTGACTCGCCTCCGCAAGGAGTGCCCCAACGCCGACTGCGGCGCCGGCACATTCATGGCCAACCACTTCGACCGCCACTACTGCGGCAAGTGCGGCCTCACCTACGTTTACAACCAGAAGGCGTAAGGAGCGTTCGCTGTGCTTAGCTTTACCCATCAAGAACCGAGACTTTTGTTACTCTTCTTATTTAGATATGTCTGAGCTTAAACATAAATGAAGTAGCAGTATCTATGTCTTTCCTGAAACTCCAGTTATTGAGATGATGAGATTCGAATTTATCTTTCTTAGAACTCCAGTTACCGATATGATGCGTGCGAGTTTAATTTTTGTTTCATTTTCATACTACTATATGCTATTGTTTTCGAGGAGTTATCTCCTGGCATCTCTGTAAGGTTGATCCGTAGTAGTATAGAATTGTTGGGTTATAAATGAGTTCCTCTGTTTCTTTGATCACATTAGCATGTTTATTGCCGACATGGATTCGAATCGCTGTGGCTCGTAGTTTTGAATTGAGTGAAACGCACCTGAGCTCTCATTCAGGTTCTTCAACTTTCAAAATGGCATTTTAGGTGTAGGAACTAATCTTGTTGCTAATCTCAGTTCCATCAACTTTCTAAACTACCATGGGGGCCAGAAAGTAATTACGGAGTATATTTTAAGTTCAAGTCCGTACCTCTTCATTCTAGTGTTTTTTATTCATTTGGTTGTGCCAACAGATGATGTATCTCTCTATCTACTCATGGTTGACCAGGAGAAATTTCACACGTATCATGTATGAATTTTATGGTAATCGTGCAGAAATTTTATAAAAATCAATTTAATTTCACAGAAAAAATATAAAAAACAGAAAAAATCCTGAATTACAGGGTGCCTTGCCAATCGGAGCTGAAGTATAGGGTGCCTGCTTCTTGAGATCAGAGGCTTCACCTTGGTGGTTAGCCGCTCTGTGGTGAGCGTGCCCGTCTGGGCTCTCGATCCTTATGATGGAACTTGGGTGGCGTTTCGTTCAACCTTGTAATCGCAAATGGTAATATAATCATAGTATAGCCGCAATGGTAATGGGAATGGTCAAATACAAAATTGGTTTGGATTAGATAAGGTAACGGGAATGGTCAAATACAAAATTGGTTTGGATTAGATAAGGTAACGGTAACAAAATAACGGGGAAAAAAAAAGAAATTTTGAGGACGTTGCCGTCGTCTTCGTTGCTACAGCAACTCCCACCACCTTGGCCCAGACGGAAGGAAGGGACTAGACGTCGGACTGCTCGTGCCCACGCCGCACTCGCCTGGCCGTGCTCGTCCTCGGTTGCCCACGCTCGGGCCATGCTCGTCGCCGTGCCGGCGCCGATTTTTTCTGTCAGTCGCTCGCCCGGCTCTCCGCCATTCACCTGCCCTGGCTCGTCTACCAGTCGCTCGCGGCACTCGTCCGCTGGCCGCACGTGCTCGCCTAGCTCACCAGCGCCGCTCTCGGCCGAGTGGCTACCATATTTCGTTTCCTGCCGGTCGGGGTTGGTCACGCCGTCGCCGTTATGGAGGCTGCTGGAGGCGTCGCTGCCACGCGCAGAGGCGGAGGAGGTCGCGTGCTACCCTGCTCACCTGGGGAAGCTCCTGGTGCGACCACCGCTGCCTTGCTCGCTTGGTGAAGGTCCTGCTGCCCCCCGCTCCTAGTGACCTGCCGCAACGCGGCCGCTTGCTGTGGCTCGCGGAAGCTCCGTGTCCTGGTGGCCGGTGGGGAAGAGATTGGATATGCTTGTCCGCTTTTCGATTACGGAGCTGATGGAGCGGTATCAGTTTTCTATTGAGCGGCATCGGATTACACAGAACTCGAATACGGAGTATGCTCAAACAACCACAAACTAACGTAATCAGTTAACTTTGTAATCTGTTTACATTACAAACTCTCCAACCAAACAGCATCTTGGTGTGTCTCACTGGGGTTTATCCTAAAGATAGCGACAGTGCATAAAGTGACTGTTATGTTTCTTGTTGCTCGGAGGTCTCGGGTCTTTGCTGACATCAAAAGAATGAGATTTATGCATATAGTTGTAGATTAAGTGACTCAAGTAGTAGAGCATGTTTTGTTAACCATTCTTTAATTTTTGCCACTGTTGACTTTTAATATTAACTTTGACTATTCGTTTTATTCAAAAATTAATTTAAATGTGTAAAATTATAAAATGTGATTCAAATAATTTTAATAATAAAATAAATTATAATAAAAATATATGTTATTTATCAAACTTTTTTAATAAAACAAATAGTTAAAGTTGATATTTAAATTAAAAACGGAGGGCGTTCATTCAAGTAATGCGAATGTAATATACTTCCTCCATCCACAATGTTGTCATTTATGACCTGATTGATTTGTTGTGCAACGTCTGGCTTGGCTCTGTGCATGCATCTAGGGCATGATTGGTTCGCTGCAGCTGCATTAGCCAAGTTTCGCTCGTGCAACGAAGAATGATTAGTTGACTGGAATCCTCATCTCACTCGTACATGGGCATGTAGGAATTGTTGGAAATTGATCTCTATCTATTTTGGCCCAACGATTTTAATGGCTCTTGACTTAATCGCGCCTTGATCGAGGGCGCTCAGCCCATTATGACTGGTGGATCTCTGTCGCCAGCGTCACAATAAATAGAGGTAGGGGGCCGGCCGAAACTCATGACCTAAGTTCATCCGTACCGCCACACTTCATCGACATCCCTAAACCCGATCTGTGAGGGAGCGCTGTGCCGACGGGAAGCACCACCGCCACGATGACCGCCGTCACCGAGAGATCGACGACGTCGCCGTGACTCCAACGCTACTGCCCTCTCCACCGACCGACGCTGCCCAAGCGCAGAGGACCGCAACAACAAAGGGCAGATGGCCAGATCATCTTCCTCGACTCCGGCGACCGGATCTGAAGGTATTGATCACCTTCGAACCACAGATATATTACTGACACAAAAACTCTCAGATCTACACTCTTAGACCCAGAGAAAAGACAACAACATTAGCATCAGAGCAAGATCTAGGAGTGAATCCCGACGAGTATGGAAAAACTCGCCGGAACCCTACTCACGAGCAAAGATCCGAAAGAAAAAATTGTTGCCACGAGCTACATTGTGGCGGATGCCTAGGGCTCCGCGAAAGAACTGCGAAAGAGAAAGAAAAATAAAACAGCAGCCGCAAAAGATCCCGTAAAAGATCTGAAAAAAAGGAGAAAGAAAAAAAAACCCCGAAGAAACCGGCGCGGCAGAGAAAACGCGGTGGCTGGCGCGGCGGGACCCCACGCGC
>BCLG01000559.1:35790-48558 GCA_001602295.1 Zoysia matrella
AGGCAGGCGCGCGGAGGAGCAAATAGATTAGGGTTAGGGTTGGAAGCACTTTCACCCCTTTTATACCTCTGAAAAATGAGCGCATCCGTCCGATCTCGATCCAACGGTTCAGATCGCGCGATGGCTAAATGGGTCAGATTTGGCCCAAGAGGGAGAGTGAAATTTCGGCCTAAGCCCAGGTTGGCTTGCACGAATTGCAATAGGCCAATGGGCTAGGCCGAATTTCAATTTCGGCCCAAAAGAAAAGGTTTTCCATTTCTTTTTCAGAGGCATTTTTAATTGATTAATTAAGTAATTTTTTACCTAATTAAATCTGTTAAAATTTGAACCAATGGAATAATTTTGACAGAATAGAAAATTGAAATAAATGCTTCTGAAAATTAAAGAAATTTTATTTTCCGCTGCGTACTTTAAAGAAATTATTTTCATTATTAAATTCGAACTAACGGGAGAATTTAATTTTGAAAAAATAGTAATAAATTTCAGATAATTATGATATTGTTATTTTCTGACCAACGTTGATAATAACAATATTATAATTTTTGTAATTGACATTTATGCATTTTTTCTATTTCTACCCAACGGTGATGTAGATTTAATGTATAATATAAAAAGTGTGTGTCTATTTTGACTAACGTTGAAAATAAGACATATAATTTTACTGTTTTTTATGTTCTCACTTTATTTGATTTGTTTACAGGCGGATACAACTTAATGAGTTGTATCAAAGAGATTCCCACTCTCAAAGGTGACAACTATGGAGAGTGGAAGAAAAAGATAGACCTAGCGTTTATCTTGGCTGAGGTGGACTGGGTCCTGACCACAGCATGTCCCACTGAGCCTGAGGAGCCAATGAGAAAAGAGAATGAGACTGATGCTGTTTGGCAGACAAGACAGAGGGATTTTGCTCCCTTAAAGATGTCCTATGATCTTAAGCATAGGAAATAGACCACAGCGAACAAAAAATGTATGTATGTGATAAAAAACACGATTGAGCCTGTAATTGTGGGTTCAATCACAGAGTGTGATACCGTTACAGAGTACATTGAAAGAATAAAGAGTCAGTTTACTGGCTCTTCAAAGACATATGCCACACAAGTTATTAGACAATGTGTGAATGAAAAGTACTCTGGTGGTAACGGTGGCATTAGAGAGCACATACTAAGAATGAGCAACATGGCATCGAAGCTTAAACCAATGGATCTGGGTCTCAAAGATGCACTCCTTATCCATTTGATTTTTACTTCTTTGCCAAAAGAGTTTGAAACGTTTATTGTCAACTACAATATGCAACCCGAGTCTAAGGACTTGTAAAAGTGCATAGCAATGTGTGTGCAAAAGGAGGATAGAATTAAAGCTTCATATGGTGGTTCTATCAACTATGTGAAGGATAACAAAAGAAAAAACTTCAACAACTACTCCTCAAAGAACAAGGAAAAAGCCACTGTCCATCAGCCTCAACAGAATAAATTTACAGTGGACAAAGATCAGTGCTTTCACTGCAAAAAGATGGGACACTACAAGAAGGACTGTCCCTCATATTTAAAGATGATCATGGCAAAGAAAGGTAAGAACATTATTACCTTCATAAATGAATCCTTATATGTGCAATATTCGAAATCTACTTAGTAGATTGACTCTGGAGCAACTGTTTATGTTGCTAATTCATTGCAGGGATTTCATTTGACGAGGACTACACAAAGAAGAGAAAGATGCATTAAAGTTGCAAATGGAGTCTAAGCTGAAGTTGAAGCCGTTGGCGATCTTTCATTAGAGCTAGCTAATGGCTTCATTCTTATACTTAGAGATGTTCTTTATGTACCCTCTCTACAGAGAAATTTGATTAGTGTTTCATGTTTGGATAATGATGGTTATGATTGTCATTTTGAAAATAGCAAGTATGAAATAAAGTTTAATAAAGAATGTGTTGGTTTTGTCATCTTACAAAATGAGCTTTATTTGCTATCACTACGTGATGATGTGAATATCGTATGTGATAATGATAATGTTGCGTGTGAAATAAAAGAATCCTCGTCCATGAATGAAAATAAAAAACAAAAAAGAACTCTAGATGAGTCATCGAAATTATGGCACTGTCGTTTAGGCCATATTTCGAGGGGAAGAATAGAAAAACTAGTTAAGAATGATATTCTTCCTTCACTAGAGTTCTCAGACTTAAAACAATGTCGAGATTGCATTAAAGAAAAATACGTAAAGAAAATTAAGAAAGATGCAAAAAGAAGCACAAGAGTTCTACAAATTATTTACATGGATATTTGTGGTCCCTTTTCTGTGAAGATTATAGATGGTTATGACTCGTTCATAACATTTACAGATGATTACTCCCGATATAGATATATTTATCCAATCAAAGAGAGAAATGAAGCCTTGGATAAATTTAAGATATTTAAGGCTGAAGTTGAAAACTAACACGATTTAAAGATAAAGAAGTCCAATCTGATCGTAAGGGGAGTACTACGGTGGGCATACCCCGTATGCACAAGTTCCTGGACTTTTTGCAAAGTTTCTACAGAAAAATAGAATAGTAGCCCAGTATTCTACACCGGGCGAACCTCAGCAAAATGGAGTAGCTGAAAGACGCAACCGTACTTTGATGGATATGGTGCGAAGTATAATGAGCTACTCTACACTGCCATTGAGCTTGTGGATGGAGGCGTTGAAAACTGCTATTCATATTCTCAACAGAGTACCAAGTAAGTCGGTGCCGAAAACACCGTACAAATTGTGGACAGGTAGAGTTCTCTCGTTAAACCACTTACGAGTGTGGGGGAGCCCAACTGAGGATAAAGTATTTAACCCAAATCTTGGAAAACTAGATCCTAAAACTGTGAGTTGCCATTTTATTGGTTACCCAGAAAAGTCAAAAGGTTATTGTTTCTATTGTCCAGACAGACATACCAAGTTTGTAGAAACGAGACACGCTGTCTTTTTAAGGATGAGATGATGAGGGGGAGCATAGTAGCTCGAGAGATGGACCTTGAAGAGAAGCGGGCGTATGCGCCCACTCCGATGATTCAAGAGCCATTCTTTACACTACCTGCTGTCACTGCACCGACAGTGCGAGACACTGTGGTGCAAGCACCTATTATTGTTCCTCCTGTGGCAACAATGAATGAGAATAAGGAACCTGTTTCTCAAGATCCAATAGAACCTATTGCCACAGATGAGGAGGGGCAAGAACAACCTCAAACAGAAAATGTACAGAATGAAGAGGCTCCGAGGAGGTCTCAAACAATAAGAAGATCAGCTATTTCTGATGACTATGAAGTTTATCAGACAGAAGAATTTCAAATGGAGGATGATCTCACCTCATTTGAAGAAGCTATGAGAAGTGAAAACTCTTTAAAATAGCTTGAAGTCATAAAAAAAAATAAAGTCCATGAAGACTAACAAAGTCTGGGACTTAGAAGTAATTCTTAAAAGAGCCAAAACAGTAGACTGTAAATGGATCTACAAGATAAAACTCGACTCCTAAGAGAACGTAAAAAGATATAAAGCACGACTCGTGGCAAAAGGCTTTACTCAAAGAAAAGGAATTGATTACAATGAGACTTTTTCTCCGGTCTTATGTAAAAATTCCTTCAGAATCATAATGGCACTAGTGGCTCATTATGATTTAGAGTTACATCAGATAGATGTAAAGACAGCATTTCTAAATGGGGATTTAGAGAAAAATGTTTACATGGCACAACCAAAAAGTTTTGTTATGAAAGGAAGTGAAAAACTGGGATGCCGTCTAAAAAAATCGATTTATGGGTTAAAGCAAGCTTCAAGACAATGGTACTTGAAGTTTGACAGCACGATAAAGAAATTTGGGTTTTAAAAAAATATTGAAGACAATTGTGTTTATTCAAAGTTTAAAGATGGGAAGTTTATCTTCCTAATCCTGTATGTAGATGATATCCTACTAGCTAGTAGTGATGTCAGTCTACTACTGGAAACAAAAAAGATTTTGTCCTCTAACTTTGACATGAAAGATCTTGATGAAGCTTCATTCGTTTTAGGAATTGAAATTCACTGAGATAGAAACAAAGGGGTATTAAGACTGTCACAAAAAACATACATAGAGAAAGTATTAAAGAAATATGGTATGTATAAATATAGTCCATCACCTGCACCTATAGTCAAAGGCAACAGATATGGAGAATTTCAATGTCTTAGAAACCAATATGAGATCGATCAAATGAAAGCGGTTCCATATGCTTCAGCTGTCGGAAGCTTACAGTATGCTCAAGTATGTACACGCCCCGATTTAGCATTTGTTACCGGGTTACTTGACAGATTTCAGAGCAATCCTGGAATAGAGCATTGGAAATTGATAAAGAAAGTTTTGCGTTATTTGCAAGGAACAAAAGGCCTCATGATGATATATAGAAAATCAGATTCACTCCATATAGTGGGGTATACAGATTCTGATTATGCGGGAGATGATAGAAAGTCTACATTCGGATATGTGTTTACTCTCGCTAGAGGAGCTATTTCATGGAAAAGCTCAAAGCAAACCGTCACTACATCGTCCACAATGTATGCTGAGTTTGTTGCATGTTACGAGGCTACGGGGCAGCTGAACTGGCTTAAAAAGTTCATATCCGGTTTAAAAGTGGTTGACGACATCTATAGACCACTTAAATTGTACTGAGATAACGAACCCGTAGTAACGTATGCACACAACAATAAGTCAAGTGGTGCTGCCAAACACATTAACATAAAGTACTATATTGTGAAAGATAAAGTTCGGGATCAAATCATAAGTCTTGAGCATATAAGCACCGCAAAGATGCTAGCGGATCCGCTTACTAAAGGCTTACCACCTAAAGTATTTATTGAACATGTTGTCGGCATGGGTTTAAGGAAAAGCCTGTGATTTTTGAACTAAAAGATGGCCCAAAATGTATAGTAACTATTTCAGAACAGAAAAATGTATTGTAGCTGTTAAGTCTATCGGTGATTGATCGTGACGATGAGACAGTTCTATGCATTAATCTGTAATGGAATGAGTGAAGTTAAAAAGTAATAAAGATAAAAGTATAAAGTGAGATCAAGGGGGAGAATGTTGAAAATTGATCTCCACCTATTTTGATCCAACGGTCTTAATGGGCTCTTGACCTAATCGCGCCCTGATCGGGGGCGCCCAGCTCATTATGGCTGGTGGGCCCCTGTCGCCAGCGCCACAATAAATAGAGGTAGAGGACTGGCCGAAACTCATGACTTAAGTTTATTCATACCGCCGCACCCCACCGACATCTTTAAACTCGATCTGTGAGGGAGTGCTGTGCCGACGAGAAGCACCACCATCATGACGACCGTCGCCACCAAGAGATTGACGACGTCGCCGTGACTCCAACGCCACTGCCCTCTCCACCGACCGACGTTGCCCAAGCGCAGAGGACCGCAACAACAAAGGACAGATGGCCGGATTATCTTCCTCGACTCCGACGACCGGATCCGAAGGTATTGATCACCTCCAAACCACAGATATATTACCGACACAGAAACTCTCGGATCTATACTCCTAGACCCAAAGAAAAGACAACAACAAGAATGAGCTCCCAAACTAGCTCGTCGGAAACGAAACGCGATTCTTGTGAGCCTGGCTCACGCCAGCAGCGCCTGGGTGTGGAGGACCGAGCAGGAGCATTCGAGAAATGAACCAATCACGACCTTAGGATATGGAGGTAAGTAGATGTTTAGGCTATTGAAGCTTGCCTCGAACCGCCTCAGCCACCAATCTCACTCATCGTGGTTGTAAATCAGGCTGTTGAGCTTGATGGATTTCCTATTCCCTTCATCATCGGTTTCTGCCACTGCTTGAATCACCGTCGAGCTCCCTTAAACCCTCCACATTTGAACACCACCCTTAGATCAATAGCGCTACACTAAAGTTTCCAAGCAAGTTACTTCCCAAGGTCGAGTTCTTCCTCACATGCTAGCCATCGTCGAAATCCTACGGTTGCAGCCAATGAGCTTTAGGCAACCTCAATGTACTATTTATGTCAAAGTTGATGTTAAAAATTGATGATGTCAATATTTCAAAACCGTAGAGAGTATATTATATCAAAAATATCATTTTATCTTTTAATAATTATACGAAAACCTTTACATTTGTGTTGTACGACTATGGAGATATGTGGCTGCACTATGGATCAAACAATCTTAGGCCAGTGGGGTACTGTCCAAGTGTCCATAAAGTTTACTTACAAACATGAAAGATCATGCTTCACAAATAGCATGCGGTGGAGTGGCTCATGTCTCATGACATGAGAGGAGAATCTAGTCCACCAACGGGAAACGGCCAATGGCCAGGAGAAACTTCAGCACTAGTTCAGAATGTAGAAGTGGGCAAGCTCATGCTTCTCCACGATTATTTGAATTATGGATGATCGGGTGCCTGTAAAGATTAGAAACGATTTGAATTATTTGCAATAAGCCTGCTATGGATTTTTAAGAGTTCTATACGTTGTGGAGTTTTAAGAAATATATATGCTGCGTTTCCACTTGTTGATAATGTGTTACGATTTCGATTGTTAAAAAATGTGCTATTCAGTGTACTTGATGTACATGTCAGTTTTCACAACACCGACCAATTGTGTGTTCGGAAACTCAAACTGAATATCGGTGTAAGCATGCGTACACACTCGCTAGAGCCAAATAAGTTTCGTTGTTGGGGTCAAGACTGAGTTTTGTACAGTAAACTAAATACACACTCGCTAGAGCCAAATAAGTTTCGCTAGAGCCAAATAAGTTTCTTTTTCGCGCCTGAATCAGTCTGCTCCCCACGGTTGTTCTCTATGTCGTCTGCTCCCTTCTGGTTGTTCTCTCTGTCATCCCTCCTCTTCCCTTGATTTTCTTTGTTGTGGTCCATCACGTGAGAGATTCACTGCAGAAGGACAACAAAGTGCTATGGATTGTGACCAAACAAGTAAGTCAGATTATTCTACTTGCATTATTCATGCACTTTTGACTAGGAATGGAAAGTTGATGCAAAATCTACTCATCATAAATAGATTAAACTTAAAATTCATGAAATTTGGGGTTTTTATACTTGCAGTATAGAAAAGTTACCAAGTTGGATGCCAGCTATAGGAATGAAATTTAATACAGTTGATGATGCCTGGATCAGTTATGGTGTATGGTAGGTTTTGATGTAAGATTTAATACAGTTGATGATGCCTGGAATTTTTGATCAGTTATGGTGGTATGATAGGTGTTGATGTAAGAAAACAGTACAACAACAAAAGCCAAGTAGATGGAGTATATACTTCAAGCAGATTTGTATGTGCAAAAGCTGGTTTCAAGGCAAAAGATAAGAGAGACCACCTAACAAAGAATCCTCGGGCTCAAACTAGAACTGGTTGCAAAGTGAAAGGACCTAAATGTCGCCTAGAGAGGGGTCAGCGAAAATTAAAAGAGCCAAAACCGAAACTTTCGATTTGTTAAACCGGAACCTCCGGTTTTTGCTGGACAGTTAAAACAGACAGGAACAAATACAGAAACCAACACTTCTGATTTGCAATATCGAAACTTTAGTTTTCTCAGAGCAGAGAATTAAACTTGAACTTTGAGAATTCTCCTGAGAAACTTACAAATCACTCCTAAAAGAGTATAAGAAACAAAATAGCTACTTGATTAACAGAAAATCAAGGGTTAATCACAAGCACAACTTAATGAAACAAAAAATGCAAATCAAAGCAAAGACACGAGGAATTGTTTCACCGAAGTTGAACGACTTGCTTCCAAGTCGTCTACGTCTCCGTTGAGGAAGCTTGAGCTGCTCACAAAGCCCACTCCAAGCTAGGTCTCTTTCAACCACTTCCCCCGAATCACTCTCTTGCTTCTTTACTTGCGGAGGCTCTTGCTTCTTCACTTGCGAAGGCGAAACGGGCCTTCACAAACTTTCTCATGACACACCACAAGCTTAGTGTCTCACCGAGCGACGCTTAGCCGTCTAAGAGGCTTCACCTCTAAAAATAACAAATGCTCACGAATTTGCAACTTGCTCGAGTGCTCAATGGATGGGAGCGCTCAATTGTGCTCTCAAATGCAATCTCTCTCAACCCAACACTTAGATTTCTTACAAATCACACAAGCCTCACAAAGAGGGGTTGATGAGAGCTCTACAATGCTTTAGCTCAGTTTAAGTCGTGGGCAACACCAGCAGCTTCCCCTTGCTTCCACTAAAGGGAGAGAAGAGATATTTAAACCACTCCTTAAAAAACTAGCCATTGGAGCTGAAACTGAAAAAACCGAAACTTCCGATTTACCAACGGTCACTTAGCCGTTAGACACAACTCTGGGAAAACCAAAACTTCTGGTTCACCAAACCAGAACTTCTGGTTTGGAAGCTCTGGCAAAGTGTCGAACACTCCGATGGTTAGCAACCTTGACTTCAAAGAGGGCTTCTCGGACACTCTGATCAAGTACGGGACACTCCGGTGAAGACTTAGCCAATTTTGCTAGAAACTGCCAAAACCGAAACTTCCGGTTTGGCAAACCGAAACTTTCAGTTTTTTCTGTTTCAGCAATACTTGTGAAAGTGTATAGCCATTATGTTTCTCTCTTCTCACTTGGATTTACATGAGCACTGAGATTATATTTTAATCTATGTTGCACCCCCTTGATAGAGCGACATACCTACACTTAAAAATTAAATAAAAGCTATAAGCAACACTTGAGCTTCACTTCTTGAATCTTGCCAGTTCTTCATAGAATTGCTTCTTAGGGTGAACAACATGTGCTTTCCTTGAGCAACTCCATCTTGAGCTAGTAATCTTAGAAACTTTCAATCCATAATATCAATATCCACTAAAGTGCTTTCAAGTTACTTCTTATCTTCTTTTACAAAAGAATATCGACACTTAACAAAATATAACTCTTTGTATCTTGAAAAGTGCATCACGATTCAACTCAACTTGTCCTTCTCTGGTATTAAGGTTCTTCGACGCCAAGACTCCTTCTCGCCCTTCTCCTTTTCCTGGTCCATCACGACACCGTCGAGTTAATCCTTCACCTTCTCACTAACTTGAGTCAAATGTTACCTTGTATCTTCAATAAATGCTTTTTGAATTCTTTGATGTCAACTTCACAACCCAAAGGCCTTTTGGTTGAGATTTTAAATATAATCCATCATAATTCTTGATCTTATTTTTCCATAGCACAACCTCTCTTGATTTCCTTGACATCAACTTCAATCTTTACAAGTCAAGTAACTTCTTGTTGAGACCTTTTGATGAGATCTTCACTTAGAGTACACATATCTTTTGATCTCACTCTTAGCTTGCAACAATTTCACTTGACTTAGCATGAGCAACCTCATGACTATGAGAAAAGCGGTAATTTTCATTAAATCAAGACTTCTCAATATTCTTTTTAGACAAACAACCTGCTCATAAACTCAACAAATAATGTTAGTCATTTAATCATGCTGCCATTTAATTCACCAAAACCCACTAATAGTGTAAATGAAGTTTCACAAAGTTAGAATGGGAATTACAATTAATCGAGTAGAAGGGAATTATGAGCTATATGATCTAGTACTTGAGCATAATCATGTCCTTTAGCTACCTGAAACTTGCCATCTAATGGCTTCTCAAAGAAAAATTTCTGTTGTGCAAGGTACTCAAATTGAAATGGCAGATACTTCTGGGATTAGGCCCAAAGATGCCTATGAATTAGCAAGCAGACAAGTTGGTGGTTGCAGAAACCTTAGTTACACATGCCTAGATCACAATAATTATTTAAGGTCAAAGCGACAAAGAAATTTGTTATATGGAGAAGAAGGAAGTATCTTGAAATATTTTGAAGAGAGATATGTTGAAAATCCTTCATTCTACTATGCCATACAACTAGATTGTGAGGAAAAAATAACCAACATTTTCTGGGCGGATGCTAAAATGCTTATTGACTATGCCCAGTTTGCTGATGTTATTTCATTTGATACAACATTTGGAACAATTAAAGAAATCAGACCACTAGCTATCTTTGTTGGATTTAATCATTTCAGACAAACAGTGGTATCTGGAGCTGTTTGGATATATGAAGAGACATCTGAATCTTTTCGGTGGCTTTTTGAAACCTTTTTGAAAGCACATGGGCAAAAGCATCCAAAAACCATCTATACAGATCAAGACATGGCCATGAAAGTAGCAATATCTATAGTGTTTCCTAACACTTGGCATGGGTTGTGTACTTTTCATATCATGCAAAATGCTGTCAAACACCTAGCTCGTCAAAACTGTGATGGATCAAGTGCTCTAAGTGAATTAAGTGCTTGCATGTATGAGCATGAGGATGAAACAGCATTTGAAGCATCTTTCAGTGCCTTGAGGTGTAATGTTGAAAATGATACTTGGTTGCGTGGTATATATCAACAAAAGGAGAAATGGGCTGGATGTTTCATGAAATATGTACACACACTAGGAATGCGAAGCACACAACTAAGTGAAAGGGCTGTTGTAAGCAAGCGAGCCAAAGAGCTGGATTCAGAATATAACTCAAGGAAAAAAGAGCCACGGATAAAAATGATGACACCATTGTTGATACAAAAAAGTAACTTGTACACTGAATGTATTTTTGAAGCTTTCCAGACTGAGTGCGAAAGATCCATGGCAGCATATGCTATACCAACTGAAAAAATTAATGAGTACACTGTAGGGATCTACAATGAAAATGAAGTAATGGAAAAGGAGTATATAGTTGTAGGTGATCCCTCCAACCAAGTGGTTTTTTGCAGCTGTAGACAATTTGAAAGAATTGGAATATTATGCAATCATGCCCTAAAAGTTCTTGACTTGATGCATATTAAGCTTTTGCCTCCACATTATGTTTTGGAGAGATGGACTAAAGAAGCAAGAAGTGGAACTGTACAAGACACTAAAGGCAACACTGTTATGGAAAACCCAAAAATAGATGCAACACGACGTTACCAGTCACTCCCGAAAGTTCCTTGCAATTGCTTCTTGGGCAGCTGAGTATGAAGACATCACTTCATTTGTTGACTCTGCAAAGAGATATTGATGGCCAGATCAAGGACTCTTCAAGTATTACTACAGATCAACTCCAGGAACAAGAACCATTTAAGATATCTGAAAATTTTGCTCATGTGAAAGGCATAAAGAAAAGGGTGGTTAAAAAAAAGAATACTTCTAGACGGACACTAACATGGGCAGACAAGTTTCATAAAAAAAAGACGACAAGGGCAAGCAACAATATGCACAACGTATTCACAAACAATGACCATGTGATGGCAGAGTTTGGATCTTTTAGCAGCTTCACTCAGTTACTTATGGTAAAATATGTAATTTACATAATTAAGCAAGCTTAAATTTTCTTCTTATCTCTATTTTGGTTCATCTTTCAGGGCGGAGCAGGGCCTAGTGGTCCTACTGGAGCAGGGTCAAGTGAAGCTGGATCAAATCCACTCGGTGGAATCATGGAAAACATTGACAAATAGGAGGATAGCTAGATTTAGTACTCTTTTGTTAAGCATCACAATGGATTTTCAGTATCCACTATGCTCAAACTATCTAAGTTAGAAAACCAAACTAAGTTATTGTGAAGCAATTTTAATCTTATTAGAATTGTTGTCTATCAATGTTATAATGCTACCGGTATATCAGCATATGAAATGCAAGAGAGCAAAAAAGGATTACGAGCAATGATGCCATGCAGTGAGGCATGTCGCCGCCTCCCGCAAAGCCTTCAGTCATCGCTTCTACAGGCACCTTAGTCCGTGAAGTAGGCTGGACCTCGAACTCCATCGACATGTGGACGAGCCGTGCGATGGCCGGGGCGAGGAGATGTCGAAGAAGGGCAGCCTGCAGTGGATCCCGAATGGCGACGAGATGCTGCTTGACCTCTTAAATCAAGATATCTGTCGAGGCGGCGAGGCTGCACCGAGCGCGGTGGATTTGCCTGCCATGGCCGTCGGCCACCGACGATTCATCGAATCTTTTTTTTTCTGGATTGGTGAGGAGTCCGTCGAAGACAGAGAAAGAAAAAATGCGAGGCTGGGAGCCTTCGAGAGAAACACGTGCCGGGTCTGCGGCCAAGTGATTTTTTTAATTAAAAAGTCCACCGGAGAAAGCAAGGTGCGAGACGGTACTAATTTTTTAACTCAAAACTCTGACAGCTATAGATTTGAAAATGAGTGACTAGGATAGTACATAATGCTACCTCTGCATAGAGTACATAACTGGAGAGGATATGGATCCGTCATCTGAACCACATTCATCTTAGATCTTCTTAAAACTCAGTTGGGTTGCATGCTCATTATGAAACATTAGCCAAATGATGCAATGCTGCTTGTCAAAAGAAAAATAATGAGTGATTAGGATTGAAAAACAAAAGATTAAGATTTAGTAGAATGAATGAATAAATGATTATCATTTTCCCATCACCATTTCTCGTTCTCCAAAGGTCACCACCGTGAAATCTAAGCTGTACACGTGGTTCATGATCGATGAAGCTAGCCTATAACGGTACCTTTTAAAACCTGTAACGGTATTTCGGCAGCCACGAAAATTCACTGTCAGGTAGTGTACAACTCGAACACCTCCGTCACAACAAGCCCTCGAGCCCCAGCTTTGTGTGGGACAGTGAGTTTTGCCGACGTGGCAAACCCAAAACCAACCGCCGCCTCAACTGCCACATCCGTCGGTGGAGCGAGCAGGGCCCACGTCCACCCCAGCCATGGCGACCGCAGCCACCGCCACCGCCGCCGTCCCGGCCGGCGGGCGCGGCCTCCCGTAC
>BCLG01000559.1:48568-60309 GCA_001602295.1 Zoysia matrella
GCTCTCGCCGCGGCCCACCTCACCTGCTCGGCTTCCGCCTCCGAGCCGCCGCGGCCACCGCGGCGTCGCCTTCCCCGTCCACCTCGGCGCCGGTCGAGGGCGGCGGGCGGCTGGTGGCCGAGCTGGTGGGCGCGTTCAACGAGCTCACCGAGCGGATGGGGGAGGACCTGGCGACCTCCTCGTCGTCGCGCCTGCTCTTCCGCGCGCTGAAGCTCGCCCTACCGGCCCTCCGCGGAGGCGATGGGGGCAGCACGCTCGCGCGTGCGCTCGTTGTCGCCGCCTCACTTGCCGACCTCCAGGTAACATGCCCAGGGTTTTCTTGGTCATATGAATTGATAAAAGTGAATTCAATTTTGAATTCAAGCATTTGCTTCGTTTTATTGTCCGCACCCCATAGTTGGTGTTGTTAATGCCTATTTTGCATACTGGAGCAAGAAATTTGCTTATGAATAAGTGATTGTTAGCTTGACTGTTTGAATCAGTTACAATGGCCAATGGGTGGTATTATTACATCAATGATGCAGACTATGCAGTTGATTTCACTTCGAGTAAAGAGGTGATTTTTGCTCTTGTTCACAGTTCAGCGACTAACTTGATGATCAATCCAACAAGAAACCAACAGAGTTTAACTGACAGAAAATCTCTTTGATGGAATACTTGCATAAGCTAAAACATGTTTTTTTCTTGCCTCATAATTGCATTTGAATGATCTCTTAATGTTGTTATGAAATGTGGGGATTTGGACCTTTTTTTCCTTCATTAGGCTCTGTTAGTCTCTCGTATCTTACCATGATGTGGAATTATTATTGTGTGCTGATAACAGATGGATGCTGAAGTCATATCAGCCGGCATACTTAGGAAAGCCCTAGATGCAGGAGCTGTAAGCATGAGGGATGTAAAAGCTCAGGTTGGGGTTAGTATCGCTCATTTGCTGCATGAGAGCTTAAGACTGAAGCATGCTCCTTTGAAGCTTGATGTATTGGATGATGAAAGTGCGAGGGCATTGAGAAGGTTTTGCCTTACATACTATGATATCCGGGCAATGATATTGGAACTTGTAATTAAGCTTGATATGATGAGACACCTTGATTCACTCCCTAAGTATCTGCAGCAGATGAAAGCCCTTGAAGTCATGAAGATATATGCCCCACTTGCTCATGCTGTTGGAGCAGGTAATTTATCGCTAGAGTTGGAGGATCTTTCATTTCGCTACTTGTTTCCACATTCATATGAACACATTGATCAATGGTTGAGGAACCAAGAAACCGAGAGCAAGCTCATTATTGAGGGCTATAAGGAGCAGTTACTTCAGGCACTGATATCTGATGATGAGCTGAAACATATTGTACAGGATATCTCAGTTCAAGGGAGATACAAAAGCCGCTTCAGTACTATGAAGAAGCTAGTAAAAGATGGACGGAAACCAGAAGAAGTAAATGACATATTAGGTTTGCGTGTAATCTTGGATCCACGATGTGGTTCAGACTCATCTGTCGACTGGGGCCCCAAGGCTTGCCATAGGACACATCAAATTATTCAGTCTCTATGGAAAGAAGTTCCGGGGAGGACAAAAGATTATATCACCCAGCCAAAAGAAAATGGTTATCAGAGCTTGCATGTGGCTATTGATGTAAGTGAACCTGGGAAGAAAAGGCCACTAATGGAGATACAGATACGCACCAAGGAGATGCATAGACTTGCTGTTGGTGGAGTAGCATCACACTCTCTCTATAAGGGTGGTCTTACAGATCCTGGGGAGGTAAACCTCCTGCCGAATTCACTCTAGCCCCTTCTAAAATACATGCAAATTGTACCAAGAGTTTTGAAGTTCCCTCTGTCACATTATTTTGGTGTTTTATACTTAGAAATTTGAAAATCTTATGAACAAATCCATAGTTTTATGAGATTGAGAACAGAAATGATAGAGTAAATTTCACAAAACTACAGATATACTATCAATACTATTATAGAACTACAGATTTAAGACTTAGTTTCAGAAAACTACAGAATTGCTACAATAACTTTCAGATGCATTGCACAGAAAGTGTAGTTTTGTGATAAATTGGATATAAAATCTGTAGTTTTTGGAAAAATTAGATGTAAAATATGTAGTTTTGTGATAAATTGGATACAAAATCTATAGTTTTATGAAATTATAGCTTAAATCTATAGTTTTGTGATAATAGTTGCAAATTACCTGTAATTTTGTGAAATTTACTCGAAATGATAATAGTATGGGCAGCATTAGAATCAAGATTTTGGAATTATTTTGTCCCCAGGCAAAAAGACTGAAGACTCTCATGCTGGCTGCAGCAGAGTTAGCAGCTCTGCACCTCCGTGACCTTCCAGCTAGTGACCAAAGAAAAGGCGACTCCAAGAACCGGGCTTTCTGCCTGCTCGACAAAAACGGGGATGGAAGGATCAGCATCGATGAGCTCACAGAGGTGATGGAAGATCTAGGCGCCGGGGTCAAAGACGCGACAGAGCTCATGCATCTTCTCGACGCGAACAGCGACGGTTCCTTGAGCTCTGAGGAGTTCGAGTCGTTCCAGAGACAGGTGGTTCATCATTTGCCTTTTTTGCCTCACCTTTTACTATGAACGTTTCAGTATACTCAAACTGACTTCAGGGAGCAAAAGATTGATATGGTTTCGTGTCTTGGATTATCAGGTTGAACTGATGCAGAGCTTGGAGGACAACGACGATCACTACAGGAAGATCTTGAAAGAGAAGCTGCAGACGGTAGACAGTGCGGGTCTCATCCACGTCTACCGCAAGGAGCTGGGTAACAAACTTCTTGTGGGTGGAGCTAGAACTTAACGCATGCTGTTGAACAGAACCAAACCAAACCAAGCCATCATCCTGTTGTAATTTGTGTACCATGTCGAGGTGCGGTTTACCATTAAAATTGTACTAATTTCTAGGGGAATGAAGACGGAGTTCCACAAAAGAGTGTACAGAATTCATCATGGTACGAACAAATTCAGAAGCCTGAGTGGATCTTGTTGCCAGTGAGCAGATGGTATGGATTCTTTTTCGTCCATTGTTCTTGAATCTTGATCAAGATTATTAGGACAGGGAGGAAGATTGCTCTGCTTTTGTCCGGACCCAATTTCTGGCTGGCTTGTCCAGTTGGCAGTTGGATGATGGTTCTTCTGATATATATATATATATAAATGAAATTTCATGGTACGGAAGCCATGAGAGGAGCACTCCCAATTCATTAAGGCTATGTTCGGTTGTCCACTAATCCAAGTGGATTAAAGGAGAAATAAGTCTAGGTGAGGATTCAATCTCCCGTATTCCACTTCATCCCCTTTCTATTCTTACCAAACCGAACATGGCCTAAGAATGAGGAATCGAACCCAGGTGGTGGTTTAAGTGCGCAACGGCGCCTCAACCAGCTAAGCTATCGCTCAATTCTCAAGTTGATATCACTGTTGACTTCTAATATTAACTTCATCATTCGTTTTATTTAAATTTTTTGAATAAATATTATATATTTTGTTATAATTTAATTTATTATTAGATTTATTTGAATCACAACTTCAAATTTTACATATTTGAACAATTTTTTTAATAACACGAATGATCAAAGTTAAAATTAAAAATCAACAAAAATATTAATTTAAAAACAAAAAGAGTAAATAGTAGTTTGTATTTTGCCGCGTCTCCACTCTGCCCTCGCTCGTGGTGGGACTCTGCTCCGGGAGGCACGGCGGTGACGGTTGAGCCCGTCCATCTTGTTCCCTGGGCACCGCGAGCCGCCCCGCCACCGCCGGTGGACGACGTGAGCGCGCTCAGTAAAATGCCTTGAGGCAGAAGGGGTTGCCGCCGGTAGACATGCAGCTGCGCCCTCGCGGAACTGTTGTTGAATTAGAAACATGTAAGCTAAAAAACAGTTTTGGTTTATTAATTTTATGCTAGATTATAAATAAATATAAAAGAATCAGTCGCATTACACGCAAGACCGCATAGCGCAGTGGATTAGCGCGTCTGACTTCGGATCAGAAGGTCGTGGGTTCGACTCCCACTGTGGTCGTAATTTTTCGTTTCCACTCGAGGGTAAGCTCGCGTATAATCGTGACCGACAGGGCCCGGGTCGGTATTTCGCTTTCCTTTTTTTTTTCTTTATTTTATTTGCATTCACTTTAGGTACTGCTTAGATACACATTTCCCCTTATCCTAACGCTTCTAGCGGATGGCGTGAGCTAGGCCGTACGGAAATGAATTTCACCCGCGTTTGTGATCGGTAATCGCTTTTGCAGATGCTGGAATAGGCTCGGAGCAAGATGCGACCAACCAAATCAAGTTAGTATGAATGTGCAGAGTGAGGTTAAGATAAACACACAGAACCAATCATGGTTGTAATGAACCGTGCAAGTAGTTGGAAAGGCCATGGATGACGGGGTCCATCAAGCATTCACATGCCATTTAGACCGCGCTTATCTTTGAATCTTCCTTTTGACCTAGAAACGTGAGCACATTCGTTCAAAGGATGCTAAAAATGTTTTTATTCTCAACTTTCATCATAATATCTATTTTCTCCCTTACTTTCTTCCTTTACAAGCACACTTTATTTTTTCCTACTTTCTTTAAAACATCACTTTTTTTAGACGAAGGGAGTAACCTTTTCCCTTTACGAAACTTTAAAATACAATCGGACACGGTAGCGTCTCTGCCGATCAAACGCGTTAGGTGCGCGTTGCAATCCCTTTCCCTTCCCAATCGATTTGATCCACACCATACCAATATCCTAAGCTTTGCTAATGGTGCCTGCTCCTTTCTTTTTTAAGACCGTGCCATACAGACTATTTCAATGATATTTGCTTTTTTCTTAAATCATCGCTGCAACTGCGGGGATTGGAGACAGATTTGTCGAGATCACGTACCCCACGTACCTAACAGATCGCTCTAACATGAGAAAATCGGGGGTCGGACGACACGGGCGCCGACCCCTCCACGATGACCTACGACGGCTATCTCATAGCCACGCAAGGGCGCGAAGACCCCGGGCTCCGAGAATAACATCCGGGGACGACCCCCAGGAGGCAGGTACCGCGTTATGGTACAATTACTCCGGGGACCAGCTGCTATCCGTCCCGACGAGATAGGACGAGATTCACCACGACGACACTCCAGCAGAAAGCTGCGACGATTGTCCCACACGATGAGACAGCACTGTAGCTGGCACAGTAGCGCCGGACAGGTACTACGGTACCCGCCGACATGTCCGACGCGACGGGTCATGACCGCGCCTGGACGGAACGAAGTGATGTCGACAACGACGGACGGGTCCACCTGTCGGCAAGACGGCAGAATCGCGTAGGACCCATTGCATGTAACTTCAGGGCTCTCCTTATATAAAAGGAGGCCCGAGGAGCGATAGAGGAGGAAGGGGAACACCACACCAAGCACACCCCGATTTTTTCACACCTAGGGTCCTCCCACGAAGAGAGGCCCCCGTCTTGTAACATTGTCCTTGAGATAATCCGCTCCCTGGACGTAAAGTATTACACCACTCAGGTGGTCCGAACCAGGCAAAAAATCCTCTTGAGTCCATCTCAGACTAGGCCATATCGAATCCGAAGGCATACCGTCCCTTACGATCGTATCTTTACTGTGCCGGTGGTCAGAACGCTGACAGTTGGCGCGCCAGGAAGGAGGGCGTAGACATCTCCTTTGGTGTGTTTTCGCTTCGGTTTTTCGATGGCCCTATGCTTCGTAGTAGGGGACGTTTCGATCTCTCACCTCCGCTTCAAAGACGCCACGGTCACTGTCTCTAGAGACGGTCGATCGTGGCAAGCCCCCGCCTTCATCTCTGGGCAGACCTTCCATTTCAGGAGCCTAAACTTCGTCGCGCACGAAGGCGGCAATCTCTGCCTCCAGGCTCCACGCGGAAGGCGCCCTCGCTGGTGGCCCCGGAGCCATCTCATTTTGGGGCACGACCCGTCGAGGGAGTGCTTCACTCTCCACGCCCCCAAGAGCGCGGAACCGGCGACTCCCGGCACCACGCCACCGGGTGCCAACCTGTCCCTGCGCCCTCCAGTAGACGTCGCCGGCCAAGCTTGGCCGCCCCCGGGACGCACTGACAGCTCCGAGCCTAGAAGCAAGGCTCCAGCCGGGCCCAGCGACACAGCGCGAGCCCGGGGGCGATCCACCTACCAGCAGCTCGCAGCTGGGGGGCCGCCAACCTTCAACACCCCGCTCGAGAACCTCGCGGCGGCAGCGTGCATCCTCAATGAGACCGCTGCCCCCGAGGACCCGGCGCTGAGGGAAGTGTACGACCGCGTACGCTTCTACCTCAGCAGCGCGCTTCAGCTACCGGAAGCGTCTCTTCGACCCCAGCAGTCGGAGACGAAAAGCAACCGCCAGTCCCAAGACCGGCGGAGCTCGGCGCGCGACAGCTCAGTCAAGGAACGGCGCCCTCGACACCATGCGGGATCAGTCCTCCCCCGCCTCGGCCCCAACCTCGACGTCCGCGGCACCATCGACGCCAGGCGCCAAGCGAGGAGCGAGCTCCGCGACGAATCCCACCGGAGACGCTCCCGCGACCGCTACTACCGACGCGACTCTCTCGACTCCAGGAGCCCGAGCCCTGAGGGGGTCGGACCCAGAGCGTTCGGATCGCTCATCCGACACGCGAAATTCCCGCAGAGGTGTCGCGCCCCGACCACCATCGGACGCTACAACGGGGAAACAAACCCCGTCCACTGGCTGGAGGACTACCGCCTCGCCTGCAGGACCGGAGGGGCAGACGACCTGTTCGCCATCCAGTACCTGCCTCTCTTCCTCACCGACTCCGCCCGGGGATGGCTCGAACACCTCCCCGAGGGCTGCGTCCAAGACTGGAGCGACCTGCGCCGAGTCTTCGTCGGCAATTTCCAAGGGACTTACACGCGTCCGGGTAACTCCTGGGACCTCAAGAATTGTAAGCAGGGGCCCGGGGAATTGCTCCGGGAATATATCCAGCGCTTTTCGCGAAAGCGCAACGAGCTCCCCAGCGTCAGCGACGCCGACGTGATCAACGCCTTCACCTGCGGCACGGCGTCCAAGGCGCTCGTCCATAAGTTGGGCCGGAGGAACCCTCGGACCGCCCGAGACCTCCTCGACATCGCCACCACCTTCGCCACCGGAGAAGAGGCCGTGCAGGCCAACTTCGACCGAGGTCGGGCGAAGGACGAAAGGTCGGAGAACGACCGTCGGGGAGATCAACCCCCCGACCGGTCCACGAACCGCCGCAGCGAGCGGGGTGGTGGCAGCTCGAGCCGCAAGGGCAAAGGTCGGCACCACGATGACGACTTAGTGGTCGCCACAGACCACCCGGTCCGACCCCCGACCAAGAAACCGGCTAACCATGACGGCCACTTCGACAAGATGCTTGATCGACCCTGCCCCAACCATTCTATGCCGGTCAAGCACACCCTCCGAAATTGCCACCTGGCAAGGAGGTTCTTCAGGAGCGAGCCACAAGCCGGCTTCCCGGCGGCCAAGACCAACCCTCAGGCCAAGGCCGCTGGGGAAGACGAAGGGACGGCTTTCCCCGAGCCAGAGGACTGCCTCATGATCTTTGGCGGCCCTGCGGTCTACTGCGTTTTCGGGGTACCCTCGGGCAAGCTGCTGGGCTTCGTCATCTCAGAGCGGGGAATCGAAGCGAACCCCGAGAAGATCTCCGCGATCCTCAAACTCGGGCCAATCGGCAACGTAAAAGGCGTCCAGAAGCTGACCGGATGCTTGGCGGCCCTCAGCCGCTTCATCTCAAGACTCGGCGAGAAAGCGATGCCTTTCTATCGACTGCTGCGAAAAGCAGAGCGATTCACCTGGACCGCCGAGGCCCAGGAGGCCTTCGACCCACTCAAGACCTTGCTTTCGTCGCTGTCGGTGCTTACGTCCCCGACCCAAGGAGAAGCCCTCCTGCTCTACCTCGCGGCGACTTCAAAAGTCGTCAGCACCGTCCTCGTCGTCGAGCGAAGTGAGGAGGAGCGGGCTCTGGCTGTCCAACGACCGGTCTACTTCGTCAGCGAGGTATTGGCCGACGCCAAGACTCGGTACACCCAAGTGGAGAAGCTGATCTACGCTATCCTCATCACGAGCCGCAAGCTACGCCACTACTTTACGAGCCATCCCGTCCACGTCGTCACAGGCTTCCCCCTCGGAGAAATTGTCGGTGCCAAGGACGCAGTCGGGCGCCCCGCCACGTGGGCCGTGGAACTCCTGAGGCTCGACGTCGCTTTTACCCCACGACAGGCCATCAAGTCCCAGGTCCTGGCCGACTTCGTCGCCGAGTGGACCGAAGCTCAAGAGCCGTCAGCCTCCGACACCGTTGAATGCTGGACCATGTACTTCGACGGCTCCTGCATGCTTAGAGGCGCGGGGGCTGGGGTCGTCCTGATCTCCCCGAAGGGAGATAGGTTCCGATACGTGCTGCAGCTGCGGTTCCGAGCCTCCAACAACACAGCCGAATACGAGGCGCTCCTCCACGGCCTGCGAATGGCCACCACCCTCAGCGTTCAACACCTCTACGTCAAAGGCGACTCTGAGCTGGTCGTCAGCCAAGTCATGAAGGCTGCCAGCTGCCGAGACCCGAAGATGCAAGCCTACTGCCAAGAAGTTCGCAAATTCGAGGACAAGTTTGACGGACTCGAACTCCATCACATCCTGCGTCGGGACAACGAAGCCGCGGATGCCCTCGCCAAGATGGGCTCGGAACGCCAGACGGTCCCCGACGGCGTCTTTCTCGAAGTGCTCCCCAAGCCTTCCGTCAGAATCACGGAGGAACCACTCGTCGAAGGTCCGACCGACGAGCCGACCCTCGGACCAGGAGCAGAGATCATGGCAGTCGCCCCTGATTGGTCTCGCGACATCTCCGCCTATCTGCAAGATGGCACTCTCCCGGCCAACCCCGAGGGAGCCCGAAAGATCATGCGGCAAGCCAAGGCGTACGTCATCTCGGGCGACGAGCTCTACAAACGAAGCCCGAGTGGTATATTGCAGCGCTGCATCCCTCCGGAGCAGGGAATGCACCTGCTCGATGATATCCACTCAGGCATTTGCGGTCATCATGCCGGACCAGAACCCTCGTCGGCAAGACCTTTCGACAAGGTTTTTATTGGCCGACGGCTGTGGCCGACGCCCAAAAGCTCGTCCGAGCCTGCCAAGGCTGCCAGTTCTATGCCCGGCAGACGCACCTGCCGGCGCAAGAGCTCCAGACAATCTCGATCGCCTGGCCCTTCGCCGTCTGGGGACTCGACATCCTCGGACCGTTCAAGAGTGCACCCGGCGGTTTCACCCATCTCTTCGTCGCCGTCGACAAGTTCACCAAGTGGATTGAAGCCGAGCCGGTGCCCAACATCACTTCAACCCGAGCGGTCGGGTTCATACGCAACATCGTGTGTCGATTCGGAGTCCCGAACTCCATAATCACCGACAACGGCGCACAATTCATCGGTCGGCAATTCCAGGAATTCTGCGACGAATACCATATTCGCCTGGACTTCGCCTCCGTGGCGCACCCCAGAACGAATGGGCAAGTCGAACGGGCCAACAAGATGATACTCCAAGGCCTGAAGCCTCGAATCTACGACTCCGTCAGAAGGGCAGCGGGACGATGGGTAAACGAACTCCCATCAGTCCTCTGGGGTCTTCGAACGACCCCCAACAGAACCACAGGGTTCACGCCGTTCTTCATGACATTCGGGGCGGAAGCGATGCTCCCGACCGACCTCGACTACGACTCTCCGCGAGTCCGGGCCTACGATGACGAGAGATCGCAGGCCGCTTTGCAGGACAGCCTCGACCAGCTGCAAGAAGCGCGCGAAGTCGCTCTCCTGCGCTCCGCCAAGTACCAGCAAAGCCTACGGCGGCTACATGCTCGACGCGTCAAAGGTCGGGCGTTCAATGTCAGAGACATCGTGTTGAGAAGGGTACAAACGAAGGCCGACCGGCACAAGTTGTCGCCCCATTGGGAAGGACCCTTTGTAATCAAGCACGTCCTACGGCTCGGCGCCTACAAATTGGCAACCGAGGACGGTCGGGAACTTGCGAACGCATGGAATATCGAGAGCCTCCGACGGTTCTACACCTAATAAAAACAGCTAAGTTTTTGAGATCCCGTTTCTTTTTTCGTTCTCGGGTGCGAGCCCTGGCCGACCCGGCCAACCCCCGCACCCGGGGGTCACTTACCTGCACCCTATTAAGGGCGCCGCGCTCTGTTAACTATGTTCGCCGTTTTTCATTTTCTCGAGGTCGGATCCCCGACCCGCGCCAAACTCGCGGGTGACCCTCAAACGACACTTCGCGCGTTTTTCGTTCAAAGCCTTCCCATAACAGCCACTACGAATCGGGACCTGATGACGCTCTATGGCTATGTCGGGTTCGGCGCTCGACCCTACGAGCTATACTCAGTCCATTCGTTTGATTGACACCATGGGGGCGCGAAAAACAGACGCAGTACGCGAAGGAGGGTCGAAAATTCGCATTCAAACCCTCTTCTCGAATAACATTGTTTGAATGATACTTTATTAACACAATGACACTTTACATATTTGACCTATACATAGAAAAACGGTCCGAATCGCTCGGGCAGGAGGTCCTCCGTCTTGAACTCGACGACGGCCTTCGCCCCCGGCTCCAGCGTCTCCGCCGCGATCGCATCAATCTGCTCGTCCGAGTAGCCCGACGCGAAGCCTTCAACAACCCTGCCGAGGTCCGCATCCGGATAATGGGAGCGGACCAGGGCCAAGGCTGTCGAGGAACCGTCCTCCAGCGCCCTCATCACGACGTTGGAGACGACCTCCAGGAGTTGCCTGAGAGCGTGCGCGACGACCGCCGTCGGGACGGAATCTGGCGCTCCAGAGTATAACCTCCCGATAAGATTCAGACCCGCCGACCTCAGGGTCTGAACCTCGCCCGCCAACCCTGCACTTCGAAACGTCAGAAGGCCAGCGGTAACCAAAGCAATCAGGAAAGGACCAACCCTTACCGTCCCGCTCCTTGACGGCAGCCTCCGCGGCCTGCCCTGCCCGGTCGAGGCTCTTCGGCAGGCGCTCATTCCGGATTTGGGCCGCCGAGAGCTCCTCGTGGACCTTGGCGGCCTCTTCGCGCGTCTCGCCGAGGTTCGCCACCGCCTGCTCGACCTCGGACTGGAGCACCACCCGCTCCGACTTCAGGAGGTAGACCTGCTCGAAGGCACGGTCGCGCTCGTCCTTCGTCATACGCAGCGTGAGCTCCAGGGTCGAGCGGGCCCCTTCGGCATGTTGGTGGAGAAGCACGAGCCGCCGCATCTCGGTCTCGTGCTTCGCCACTTGGCGACGAAGACCTGCAAAAGGGTGAGTCAAGGGTCCGACCCAGATGTCTGAAAAACCGCAACGCCTTACCGGTAACCGTAAGGTTGGCCTGCTCAAGGGCCGCCGCGGTCCGAGTTGCCCGCGCCTCGGACGCCGTCACCTCGGCACGCGTCTTGTTCGCCTCCTCAACGGCGACACGGGTCGACTCCCGCGCGGCGAGGAGCTGCGACCTCAAGTCAGCCGCAGCCTCCCCCGACTCGGCCCGCGCTTTCACTAGCTCGTCCTTGAGGCCGTCGACCTCGGCTTGAGCGACGAACCCGCGCGGTGGCCGACCAAGGACCGCGTACAAGTTATCCTGCAAAAAGTTGTCAGCCCAAGAATCGGAAAAATAAAAGCGAAGCAATCGGACCCGAGCCTACCCGGCACTCGACGAGGTGATCTTCATCATAAATGGCG